>OMLM01008065.1:21302-96095 GCA_900302695.1 Helostoma temminkii
TTTCATCAGTCCACAGAATATTTGCCTAAAAGTCTTGGATAATCTAAAGGTATTTTGGCAAATGTGAGACAAGCCTTTTTGCTTTTGAGTCCCAAAGCCTACTTTGTTTCTCATCTGTTCTTGAATTCCTTTAGATCACAGCATGATGCGTTGCTTATTTAGATCTTTCATTGTGCTTCACTTTGTCAGACAGCTTCTGTTTAAATGATTTCTCATCTCAACAGGTCTGGCAGTAAAAATTAACAGCTTTCCAAAAAAGTGGTTAATCAGTTATGATTTAGCAGCTAAAGCACATTATTGACATTTAATTATCATTGAAGTATCAATGAATCATCATTGAAAAACTGCAAATTGTATTTAATCAGGATATTTATGTGAAATACTAAAATTTGTTTGATGATTGTCAAGTAAAACAAATGCATAAGATTTTTTTTCACAGCACAGTGAATATGATACATGACAATGGGGAAAACTAATGCATTTGACATAATTTAGATTTTCATCACTTCACTTTTCATGGCTGATGTTTGATGACCCTGTTTTGATGCCACATCAGTGAAGTTTTTATCAATTTGTGTTATTACAAATGTCCATTTGAATCATTATCTCACTTCTTTAAAAAAAATGTTTCCACCTTTTCAGATACATTTTATGTCTCTATTGATCCTTTCATTCAATTTTGGTAAGGTAGCAAATGAACTGTGGTTCTTACCCAAGCTTCTTCACCGCAAATCAAGTTCCATTAAGTCTAATTTAAACTAAAAGCAGGGCCGTGAAGAAAACATTTGGACTACATCTGGTCAAGCAGTTCTCAAAGTTGGACAAAAATGCTTTTAAGTCTGACTCATGAGTGAATACTTAGCATGCTATACACATTGGTTTAATTCATGCATTTTTAAGGTTTTATATTTAGGTTTAAATGTATTATGGCTTTATGTGCATGTCATGAGTTACCACATGTTGAATCACAAACAGATTTAAATCAGTAGACACATCACCTCTAGCAGCAGATACTGGCAGACACCTGCACAGGTGACCTATGTAGGACAACACAGTCCCCTTAAAAATTACATTCCTATACAACAAAACTACAATCACAAATAAGTTTCTGTGGGGAATCAAAATGGCAACTGGATTATGTCAACATAATGACCATATGTTCAGAATTAAAATAAATGACAAGACAACTATGTTGATGCTTAACATGTCAGTGAAATAGGGAACGTGTTTTTGTCTGTCAACATGTACGATCTATAACATCCTGTTGTATCTTCCCTGTTTTACGGTTGGGCTCAGGCAGAACTCACAGCACTGGGTCAGGTTAGCGTCAGGGAAAGTGGGGGCTGGGTTACTAGAGAAAAAACTGTCACTGAAAAACACAATCTGTCTCTAATCTGTCTCGTCTAAAAAGAACCTTTCATGTCAAAACCCAACTGCGGTCCCAAGGTCCTGCACATTTCACACCCTCCACCCCTCCCAACCACCTGCTTGCAACCTTTTTAAATAATGTGATGTTTCATTTATTTGCAAAATATGTTTCATGACAACATGACGATTACATAATCCCCACCGCAGTTTAGTTGTACAGGAACATCATTTTTAGAAGGCGGGGTTGGACAGAAAGGAGGGAACAGTGCAGATGTTCAGGCAAAGTCACGAAGATCCCAGCATGATGACGTCTGTGGGCACAGGGTGACGAGTGCCGACTAGATGGGAAGCACCGGTACTGTGGCAGCAGGAAAGCCAATGTGATATATTATTCAGTTCATGTTGGTAGGTAACTAAAGGAAGCTGCCTAGACTTGTTTTATCCTCTTGGTAAATAATTGCATTTATGTTTTATATTTACTTAGATTTTATTCTTGCTCCATTCTTTAGTAGTGACACTAAAAAGAACATCACACTGCTGCATATGACAGAATCACTACTCTAATTCAGGGTTTGTTCCGTCTCTTTCTCTCTCTTCTTCTTCTTTTTCTTTCAGCTGTGCCTGTTGAGCATGGCTGCCAGTTTTCATCCTCTTTCATTACTCCCTCCCATTATTCCCTAATTTCCTTCCCCTTGCTCTTCGGGCACCTTTTGCACAAAGCAATCAGCCACCAGTTAATGGCTGGGACTATCCCGCTCTGTCTGTTTTTTTTTTTTTTACTTACTTTCTTTCCGAGGAGATGATAGTAGACAAAAGCAGAAGCCACTCTCGCCACCTTGGCCCTCGTTCTCACCATGATCGCACAGAAATGAGTCTGTCGAGTGGACGTTTTAGTTGGAGTCGTTTTATCGAGCTCACAAAGTAATGAGTGTGTTTGTCTTCCTGGAGAGCTGCAGCACTCGGTTTCTATCAGTGTTTGAATCACTGGAGACAGGAAGCCGCAGGTGGTTAGCATGATCCAGGGCATGTGACATAATTTACTGCATAGAGAGGATAAGATGATGATTGGCTGGCAGGTATACAGGTATATAACATACAGAGATAAACCTGACCTAATTCCAGCGAGGTGTTTATGTACTTCACTAGATCAACAACTAAATTAAAAGTTGGAGGTATATTGACTTACAGGTAACCATAGCAACAGCACATATCAAGCTATAAGAGACACAATAACACAAAAACAATCAACATACCGTGTATGAAGTAATAATAATTTGTTGTTGTTTTGGTTATTGATGACATATTAATGCAAGTTAATTTGCATTACACATTTATTAACAGAAAAAAAAGTTAACTAGCATCGTATCCATAACTTATTGCTTAAAGAAAAACTGTTGTCAAGCCTTTTAAGTCATGAGGTAATATTTACACCAATCAGGCTCAGCATTGTGATCACCTGTACAATCTAATGAAGTTAAGAGGTATCTCTCATTTTTGGCTGAAAACTGCGTATGGACCAGCCAGATGAGGATACAGGATGCACTCTACCTTATGTGTGTCCCCATAGTTACTTGGAACGTGTTTCGCAGACTTACCAGTAGTAGAGACTGTGTTGATGGTGCTGCCAGAGAAAAGGTCACAGGTTCATTAAACTAACAGGCTTCAACTTATAGGGAAAATTAATCTCCCTCGAAATTGTAACGTGAATCCAGAGGTTTTTAAGGTATCTGAGTTTTTAAGGTATCATCAGAGTTTGGAACAATGTGACTGCATCACATCATCTCTTCTTTCATTTATGATCATTGTGTTGACACAATGCTGCTCTGCAGCGAAGTGTTGATGTTTCCACCTCAGCTGCTTTGCTTTTCACGCTGTGGTTATTAATAACACCATTAGTCCTCTGCAGAATCCCGTCACTTTTGACCTAATAATCTGGGCCAATTCATAGAATCACTGATCAAATTACCACAAGCACTTGTCATTATTATCTTTCTGTTTTCACCTTCTTCCTCCTCTTCTTGTGAAGCCCCCCTCCTCTGTCACACAGTCCTGTTCTAATCCTCAGTGTGATTGTCGGCACATTGTCATTATCTTGGAGAGGCTCTGCGCTCACTGTGCTTTGATGAGTTTATGAACAGTGGCACCTCTAATCCGAACGGAGATGCTCTTGAGGACGCAGTGATCAGCACACATCACAGCGCCGGCAGCCAGGGGACGAGCTGATGTAATTTTACATTTGTAATAATAATCTGGGAAGTCTTTAATGTGATTCAAACACAGGCTTGTCAAAAATAATACTGTGGAGTTTATATGAGGTAAGGGACTGCGGCGGGAGGGAGGGGGTGCCGCTGATGGAAAATGTACATTCGCTTGATTCGAAGCGTGCTGGTGTTAATTAGGGGATTGTTGTTGCCTTGTCCACAAATGGATTTCCCATTACAGTGAATGCAGCACAATGTTCTTTGCAGTAAATGGTTGCCATAGGAGCTGTTATAGATGTAACGCTGCGTAACCCCTGGCTAGTCTCTAGCATGGTTTAGTTCTATTGTTCCTGAACATATAGATGTGCACATGGAGGATAAGCACAGGATGTTCTGAGCTTTCTGATGTGAGCAGGAAATCACTTCACTCTTAAACGCCATAAATAGCCAAATCTAAACACTCAATCAGCAAATCCAGGGACACAGCCCCTCTCTTTTGACTCGCTTCTTTCATCAATTCTTTCACTTTCCTGCCAAATAAACACTTTCCTCACAAATTGCCCTGAATAATCAAATGTGTCTGAGTGCAGTAATCAGGGAGCGTGGAAAAAAAGAAAAGAGAGGCCGCCCTCTTTGCTGGTCTGTGGGTCTTATCTGCTGATGTTTGGGGCCATGTTAATCTCACCTCGCTCTGTTATTGTACAGTCAAACTGCTGAGGTCTATGCACCGGCTCTCCCTCCTGTCTGCCATGTGCTGTTTTTGTTGCCATCTGTCCTCTTAACATTTCATGAGTGATGTTGTATCTATGGAGTAAGAGCAGAGAGAAGGAAAGCGAGTGGGAGCTTTGTGGAAATCTATAATTCACATCTTTGCAATTTGTCCCGATGAGCTGCCGTAGTGTGTTCTCCCTCCTCCTGCTTCCTCTCCAATTATAGAACAAATGCTGCTTGAATGGCGCTCTGTCTCTGGTTGCTAATTCATCCCTCCAGTTTTTTCTTCCTCTTTTTTTGTTTCTTCGCTGGGTGCAGCTGTTCACACTGAATGTTGGTGGGCCGACTACAGTAATTAAGCACCAATTAACCCACCTTCAGAGCTGTATTAACGAGGCTCAACAGCTTGCGGCTGGGGCAACAGGCTATAATCACCCTGCGGCCCCTCAGCAGGATAATGGTACGGCCGCGAACCAATACTTAGCCACTCCAGTCAGCTCCACATCAGATGATCTGCGTGACTCTTCTTACCTCCAGCCAGATTGTTGAAGCACGCTGACTTCTCGGTAAATAAGCTCTTTGATCCTCCTTTTGTTGTGTGGTTGCACTTATTTTTCCTTCGGCGGTCCATAATTAGTTGTCTAAAAGTGTTCGCTGGATGCTAATGCTTCAGTGATGATGCAAACCAGCTTGTGCCTTCCAGTAAACTGAAAGTTCAGAGTCTGCAGCTTCTCAGTCCGACCAAATACAACAGTAATCACTTAGAGCTGGATACGTGGAAAATAACTAGAACGACTCATTTACAGGAAGAATGTGCTCTTTACTCATCAAGCTTCAACACTGGGCATTTTAGAGCTCAGCATGAATAATTTAACAGGATATTCCCAATTCAGGTTCCACTTACAAGCTCTTTGTCTGTTTCTCACAAGCCAAACAGAAGATAAATGAAGTTTATAGTTAAAAGCTTGAGTAAAAGCTAATAAGTGAACCATGATTATTTTCAAGGTCAGGAATGAATGTGTCTAAGCCCTTAATTTACACACTACAGCACGACTGAACATTTATCAGTCAAGATCCACTCCAAACCTTTTAGAATAAAAATACAGAAAATGTCATAAAACAGAAAATATTAACAAGCTTTTAAATACTTTCTAACAAACCATAACCTGTTTCAGAAGAGAAACCTTTGGGTTGCCAGATTGTGGAAAGTTGTGGCTTGATGGGTTGTTGTAAAACCTGCTTAAATGTTGATTTAGAGTCCAGCCACATGCCCCCCCTTACATCCATGTCATCATTTACATCATTTAGTTCTCGGTGGTTAGTGGTTACCGCTAATAAAGCAGTTACCAGTGGCTTTACTGCCTGAATAAATTAAATTGGTTCATTTTCCTAAAAAGGTGTTATTTTTACCTAAAGTAACCTAAATCTCCTCTATTTATTTAACATAGATCGAAACTAGACCTTCACAAACAGGCAACAAGCTTTCATCTCTGACGACACAGTCTTCTTTAAATGTTATGTTCAAATGTTAATATAGGTTGATGTAGATTTTCAATACCTAATGCCATTATTACGCAATCCTCAAACCATACGGCACAGAATCTCTAAACAATGTATAAACTGGTATTCTGTTACTCTATAAGTTCTTCAACATGTCATTTAAAGCATCATTGATCATCTAGCTCGGAGGGCCAAAGTGTTTGTAGATGAGGCCTGTTCGGTCTGTGGGCCACCTCGGGCGCGGTGACAGAAGCTGATTTGCTCCTGGTGAAAAGTGTGAGGAGGTCGAGCCTGCTGCGGCGCTGAAACAGTGAGTTCTCCACCTGCTCTAGTCACCGGGCAGAAAACAACAGCTCTGCTGAGAGAAAGCAAAGAGGCTTTCATTTGCTCGGAGGCGCAGGTGACCGAGGTCTGCCCCTGACAGCCAGGCGGCGTCTGTTTATGGAAGCTTCAACCTCTGACCCTGCAGATTGCATGCTTTCTGGGAGTGATTATTTGCCGATGGAGACATGCTTTTACATCCCCCATGCCCCCGTCAGCTGGGAGGACAGACAGCGGCTGACAGTCGAGGTCGACCCCAGCCACTGAAATGATGCAGTCCTGGAGAGATAATTGGCAAGCAGCGGGGTCATGTTTGATGGGTACACACTTTGCAAATTTATCTGGGAGCTGTGGTGTCAGAGCAGAGTCACAGTCAAACACTGTGAATAAAAAACCTCTTTCTCTGCAGAGGCCTGATGCGCTGCTTTGATTATGACAAGGCTCAGAAAAGATATTATTCATTCCACTTTAAGAAGCACACGGTCAGTATTTCCATGACTCATAGATACAAGCACAATGTATGTGACAAGTCTTTGACCAATATAATTTATATCATAAATGAACTCATTTCAAAAGATACGCAGCACTGTGGAGGCTGGTGTGTGGAACACATGGACGAGTACGAGTACTTTCCGTAGTAGTTTCAAGCTTTAGCTACACATTTGCTGTCTCATTCATCTTTAACCTCATTTTCTTTCCAGGCTGGTTTGATAACAGTCTGTTCACTACATGGGTGTTTCCTCTATTCACTTCCAGCTTTCCTTACAGACAGGTTATGAATGAGTCACAGTCAGGTGCCCTAACCTGTGATTTAATTTGTTATGACCATTTCTCCTTCAAAAAATCAAAGAGCTCAGTCAAGAGAGAAGCCATTCTGATCAGAACAGAGTCATTTAGCACCTCCTGATTCTACTGTGTCTGCTAGTCCAAAACATTTTTTGGCTCGGCACAGGTTCCAGCCGTGTCCAGAGCCATAATGTCCGTCCCATTCTCCTGAAAGCTGTTGGTTATATTTTATATTTTTATATTTAATTTAAACATATCACTCGCCTCTTACTTTGCTGTAGGAGGGAGAAGCTTTACAGTTTACTATAGAAGCACTATCCAGACTGTCTTTGGCCTTAAAGCCTTTAAGTTTTCAGCTCATGTTCTTTGCTTCTGTTTTAGCTGCTGCCGCCTGCTAAATATCTTATCTCACCATTTCCATCCACACTCAGTGGTTCCCATTGAAGTAGGGAATCAATTCCCATACTGTGGTATTGTGTCATTGTGCTAGATGAATATAAATTGCATCAATTTCCAGTGATAAATGCAGAGACATTGTGCTGTGGATGCAGCATTAGTGAATAATTGGGAGGAAATGTCAGGGACACGTTACAATATGCAGCAGTATACTAATGTGTTTATGTCTTGGTATTCTGTGAGAGGCTGGGCGCTGTTTCATACTGATGGGGCGATATGGGAAAGCACAGCCTGGGCTCCAAAATATCATGACATGAACACTTTTTCATTCTGCTGTAGCCTGGAAAGGTTATTTATTTTATTTTTTTGCTGTAGACAGACATCATTAGAACAGGAGATGACTGACAGCTCCATCCTTCATTGACACATCAACACAAAGTGTTCGAACACATGATTAGACAAATAAAACACTCTTGACTGTAATTAGACTTTACTTCCAACTTTGAAACTGGGCGCAGTTCAAAAAATTTTATGTTCCTACTTTCTAAATCAATTTAAGCTGCAGAGCCAAGCTTCTTTTTGTATGTTCTAAAAAATTCAATTCAATTTATTTATATGGCGCCAATTCACAACAAGGCATTCCACAGTGTCTGGGACCTTACAGAATTTAACAATACAACTATATGGAATTACAAGCAACAAATCCCTCTTGAGCAGCACTAGGAGATGGTGGAGAGGAAAAACTCCCTTTAACGGAAGAAACCCGTTGACCCTTCTGCCTCGACTGGTTGAGGTGGGTGGAAAGAAAGAGAAAAGAATAACAGGTCACAAAACAACAACAACAAGAAGCAACAACAAAACACTGGGCAAGAATTCATAGATTTTAGGAGGGATTTCACCAGACTGAACCTTGTGATTTAAAGGCTAAAGCTGGTGATTTTTACCACACTGAACACTTTTTTACTCTCCGTTATATTGAATGTTTCTGAAAGATTAATGTAATTTTCAAAGGTATTGCATGATAATGGTAACTCAGATTAAATCAAAGCGTATAAAGTACTTTCAACATGTTGCAACCAAAGGTTTTAGTGTGCTTGAAAAAAAGTAGTTTGAACTAAAATCTGACCTATTGACCTCCAACAATTGGACCATGAAAAAGTTTTTAAAACTTTTTTAAAAGCAGGAAATTTTAAATCCTGATTTCTGAACAATAAACACTTGTTCTCTTTAAATATGCAACGAGAACAAACTATTTCATTTCATTGTACAGATCAACGCCAACAGCTGTTCGGTTTCTGTGTGGTCACCTTGACGTTAAATATATAATCACACAGCCAAACGTGACTGGGCAGATGGACCTGAATGCACCTCAGTTCAGTACCAATTTATCTGGTAATACACCACATGTGTTAATGCAGCAGAATTTCTGATATTACATTTGTCTCATATTTTACCCAGGATTTTATGGTTTCAGTACGAGTAACTGACTCACTGTGGCTCCACTGTACTCTAAGAGAAAGGATACATCCACTGTCATACCAGTATATTACATCTTTAGGGTTAGGATCCAGCCTGATGATCCAGTTTGCAAACACCAAATAAAGGGTGGTGTGCCCTAGATGCCCATCCATCTCCCCAAGCTCCTGTGTGTCTATAATGTCCTGTTTGGCACTGAATATTGGCCTTGGATACATAAATCATGCATTACAGAATTGTCAAATATGTATGAAAATCCAAGCATACTGCTCTGCCATGGCACTCACTTCCTCCAAGCCCACTGGTCTCATGTAAATATAAAACTGAGAATAAATTCCTAAATCATCTGCATTTTTTTTCAAATAGGAGGTAATAGTGCATGTGTTTGGGAACCACCTTCAGCAATAGATCAATCCACATTCATTGTGCTTGTGAGTATCTGTGGTTGAGTCAAAATAAATGACATCTTACAAAAACACATTTTATCTGTTCATATTGTTGGTTTTACAACAGTAATCCACAGGAAACAGCTCGTTCACTGCATACAGCACTTACCCTATGTAATCTGACATGTTATTCTTACCCAACTTGAAATGTGTTTTTCTCATCTGTGTCGGAGTGATAACCCTTAATCATGGCATTGCAAATAACCCAGTGAAAAGTGGGGGAATTTCCCACTGGGAGGGAGGTTTAGAAGTGTTTAGGCTTTCCATCAAATCTGGATTTACCAGCCTGCTCAGGTTGTTCACTGAGCACATGTGACTTCCACAAATCAAAATATTCTAGATACGTTGTGCAGCATCATTTTACATATACTTTAACATCAGTGTTATGGCTGATGAGACTGTTCCTAAAGGAAAACAACGGTATTTGTTAACGCCTAAAACCTCATGTGACCTTGACTGATTTCTGTCATGATGATTGTTATTGCATTATGAAAAAAATAATCATTTGTATTGGGTTTGAATCTGGGACCTTAGACCTTGCCCCATTCTGCTTGGCTGGGCTCTGGGCTCTTTCAGTTTTATTTTGATAGTCTGGGTATAATGGAATGGATTTACAACATACAGTGAGGTACAAATACCTGTATGGTTCAGTATTATGCAGGACAGTGTTTTCAGTATCATTTAACCTTATAGACCTAGATAATCTGACAAACCTACATGCTACAGATCTGTCTGTGTTTAAAAGGTTGAGGTTTAACTAACCTCTGTGGTTGACTGCATGCTGTCCACTCCACCCTCAGAGGAATTAAAATCATTAAGACAATTTATATCAAACCGTCACCATCAGGCCAATCATCCTCTTCCTCCACCATCATCACCACCACTCTCCATGTCCTCCTTCCCTGCGTGTCTACAGATAATCTAATTGAGGCTGTGGCTGTGGGCTGCAGATTGTTGCGGTTCAGATGCTTCGAAACACAGTAGAATCACAGCCTTATTAGAATAAAATGGATTGACGTTCTAGAGGGAAAATATATATTTAAAAAATTAAAAAGCCGCAGGGGGGTGGGTTGGTGGTGTTTGTGTGGAACAAATCACTTTTGATTGGGTGGAAGGTCAGTGAACTGTTAGCCAATCGGTGGTCTACTCTTTAAATCTGTCCAACGGGATCAGACAGGCCGTCACGTTATAGTTGGTGGGGGAGGGAAGAAATATGGGTGGAGTTTCAGGGGTCACGCAGGACATGAACCAAATGAAGTGAGATCCGTGAGACTCTTATTAAAATTAAAGTGCTCATTAAAGCTAATTGCCAATTTAAGGAATGTGGAGATTCTATCTGGCTCAGTCCCCACTATAGATTGTAAAGCCTGTCAATCACAACAGGCATAAAAGACCCCACCCCCATCTAACGAAAACACCCAACACTGACCCACACTGGACTGAAGCCACAAAGCTACAAACAAAAATACAACTACTTCTTTTTTTCAGTATTACAAAGTCTTTTATTCTGAAAGGTGTAAAAATGTTTACTTGCGCTGTATCTTGAAGGAAGTGAGACGTCAAGCGTCCTGTGTTCACTGGAAACCTACAGAGTTACAACATCATGATTGGCTGGTGGTTGGAAGAAGCCCAGTCTCAACCACTTCACCTTCTGCCTCCTTCCAAAAGCTCCACTAACACATTAAGCATCATTTCAGAAAGACTAAAGCAAACAGATCTCAGCTTTGAACTCATTTGCATGCAACTAAACGCACAGAACTGTTAGGTTTGTGTTTTGTTTGTCATAAAACTCTAAAAACTAAATTATTATAGTTTCTAAAGATGATTGATTGTAGAACATTCTTACAGTTAATGACACAATAAGGTTCCTGGAACGACTGATCTGGCTGAGATGGATCATTTTCAGGGTCTCTGCAGGGTTCATAAACTTTCATTTAGGACTCTTTTATAACCTTGTCACACATAATGCAATTACTACCCTCAGTGTCACACTGCATACAGCATGAAAGATACCATTAACGCCACAGATGATAAGGCTCAGTTATTTACCAAGTGCATGAATTTATATCACATTTTTGTCAGTAATTCTGAACATGGTAATAATTTATAATATCATTAATTAATGGATAAATGGGTCCTGGACCCAGATAACCAACACAAAATGAAACAATGGATGGATGGATTAACCAATTAAACCTAAGTAATTAATTCAATGATCACTTATGAATTTAACATAAGGCCAGAGGTCTGGAACGTGGCAGTGGGGGTTTCCCAGCCAGTAAATGGCACTGCCGCCTATAATACTTTAGAGCAAACCAACACTGAGACCTGCTTAAAGCGCTCCTGTCAAGTTTTGACATGGCCCACCATGACCGATGCTTGATTGAAAACACTCGCCTCTGGTGATATTGGATTTTCCTCTTTCTATTTCTTTTGACATCCTTTTGCTGGTGGAAGCAGGTCAGTGCTCACTAGGAACTTGCACTGCTGTTCCTCTTCCTTGTGGCAGCACAGGTGGCACTGGCTGCGCAGCAGCACTCCATGCTAATACACATGACATGGAAACCACAGAGAGGAGGGGGCCTCCAGCACCAGAGCACACAGTCATAAATTTCTGCATAATTCCTGCAGGCGCACTATCTGCTTACAGACACGTAGAGCACATGCGTACAGTACATAGCACACACACCTGAGGCAGAGGCAGAATATCAATAGTGTGTGAAGCAACAGTAGCGAAGGTGAAACACACCTTGGATCACTTTAGCTTTCAGTGAGAAACAAGCTGCTGCTGGTTGTGAACAAGCTCTGAAGCTCATGTCAGCGAGGTCGACCTGCAGCAACAAACCGGCATACACATCTCCGCTGCCACCGCACATCGATCCATAATGCATCATCGAAGGCCTGATGGCTCGCCGGAGGTCAAACCTGCCTTCGATGCAACGGTCAGATTTTAAAAAAAAAAAACTTTGTGCAGAACCAAACGCCTGCAGACACAAACCTGGTGTTTTATGATTTATTGTACAGGCTGGATATGTGTTTATGATGCATGAAATGTGTCCTGCTACAGGCCAAACCTCAATGAAATATGCTGTGAATATTCACAACCTCCTGACCTTTCCTACGGCACCAATGTCAGGCCAAAATTTCCACCTGACCAACACTTATACAGCATATGTCAAAACCCAATAGATGAATTTGAATAAAACTTTTTATGGAGATTTTTGGAAGTTTGGAAATTCCCTTCCTGTGGTGACCCATTGACCTCAGTGGTGCCAGCTCCAGGTAAACTTTTACATATGTGCACAAAAAATGTTTCACTCTGCTGTTTCACTTTTCTGCTGATCCCTTCAGAAAGTTTAGAAACTTTAAACTTCATACATTTAAAACTCCATCCATATATTGACTCCTTAGTCTTTTATATTGATACAATAAACACTGCAACAGTTACACAGTGAAACATACAAAGTCTTTAAATTAGACCTCCTCCACCGTGTTTCCACCTGTGGTCAATCATGAAAAAAAATTGTAGTAGATTTTTTTCAATATAGTGCACATACTTTAGTGCTCGCTACTTGGGGGCTTAGCAAATCAGGCCCTTAGAGTTTACACACTCTTGTCCATGTGAGAGTATTGATCTCACAACACTTGGACCAGTCCACCGCAGCACAGAGGAAGGTGAAGCATCCTGACCATATACTATAAACTACTACTGATATCATAGTAATATCATCTCTCTCTTAATGTCAGTACTATGTATGACTTGTCATATACACCGCATGCAGTAACCAAGTCATAAGCCTGTAAATGAGGGGAGTGAAAAACAAAATGTGATGGTTCTTTATTACAGCCTCTTCGTGAAAATACTGAACAGGTGATTATCTGCATGTTTAGGAAGCCTGAGGAAAAGGAAGTGACTGGGTCAGGGTTCAGACCAACAAAGCAATTATCTGACTGCAGACAAATGTGGGGATGCAGATGCTGGTCTGTGATGTGGTGCTGTGAAGAAATGTCTGTTGTAACCACTTCTGTGTCTCACATTTTGCCATAGAGAATCATTGTGAATGTAACAGCTATAAAATGGTGATTACATTTTTCTGAACAACACAAACTCCACAAACTGACTCTTTTCATGTCAGAATTTGATCCATTGAGGTCATTATGATATGGGAATCCTAGAAGAGCTGTAGCATCATTTTCTTTTATCGCCATGTGTGCGAAGCGCTGAGAGGCACTACTCGAGAATGTCGCTAGTGTGAATCCTCTATGGGCCAGGAAATGTTGACATGTCTGCATCATACAGGTAACTTTAAGGGCCACTAAGCAGTGTTCATAGGAGTGAAAGGTCCAGTATGCAGCTGTCCTTAATACATCTGTCTGCATGCCAACTTGCTTTTAAAATGTCTAATATAACCTGTTTCTACTTTAAATCCATTCATCAAGCATCCTGACCATATACTGTAAACTACTACTGATATCATAGTAATATCATCTCTCTCTTAATGTCAGAACTATGTATGACTTGTCATATACACCGCATGCAGTAACCAAGTCATAAGCCTGTAAATAAGGGGAGTGAAAAACGAAATCGGCAGCTTAGTGGTAATGTATTAATAGTGTTAGTATAAAATATGTAACTAGGGCACAGTTTGGTCTTTAGTCTTGTTTATTGTGACATGTTCTTTCATGGATTTAAAGATGGTGAGTGATTTTGGTCTCCAGCGAGAGATGTAGTTATTGGAGCTCTTGTGCCTGAAATATGAAACGATTCTGAGGAAACAAGTCAGCAAAACCACGTCCTACACCTGCACACACAACATCACATGCACACACACACGTGCAGGTCCTCCGGGCCTAATAGGCTTGGAGCAGTATTAACATGTGTGCTCTGGGAACTTAATTACTCGTTGGTGTGAGCATGTACGATTTATAACGAGCTCCCGGCAGCTCCACTTACCTTGGTGAGATTTCACTAAATTGGACGATTACTCACTCGGGCGGGTAAACATGACACGCAATAATTGGTGCTTGCAGATTTAACTTATTAGTATGATGCATCGATCCGTCTGTTCCTGCTCACGCCAACCTCGACTTGAATCTATAACCACCTTTTCCTGTTTGTTATCTGTAGCAAAAGGTCAGAGAGAAAATGTGTTAGCCATGTTTCATACAAGTGTTTATGGTTAAAACAACATACAAGACCAGTATTCTTAGTTTGCGTCTGTTTTCCCAGCGTGGCATCTTTGTCTTTGTGTGTTCGTTAGTCTGAGTGTTGATTTGCTTCTTAGCATCTGAGCATTTTCTTTATTGAATGATTTATAGAGCTTTTACACAGCAAACATTTTGACAGGAAAGCACAGGTGCAACTAATAACATTAATGATGACTTTGTTCTCGCAGTTACTGCAGAACAGTAGAGCAGTTAGTAAAGTTAAAATGTCTGTTATGTGCATCGCCGCTCGTAGGACTGCAGCTCTAAATGATCTACCTTAAGCAATATACATTTCTATATTCCATTCACATTACGTTAGCAGTTTTCTCCAATTTTCTAGAAGGTTTGAAAAAGCCAGCTTTCTATTTTAGTGTGCATAGAGAGTTTTTGCTAAATAACAAGCTAAAGCTGTCAGTTAGTCATTATGATCATTTGTTAAGGTTGTGGCTATGGATCAGCGGATAGGAACAGCACAGGGCTCCATGTTTGATTCCTAGACCGCTTGTCCATATGTTAAGAATCTATAAGCATGTTAATGAACGGAAAAAAGCTTTCCACTGTTTAGTCAGTCAGTAAAAGTGTTTTCATTTGACAGATTAGCAAATTTACCCCATAAACAGACTCTCAGTTTTATCTACTAACTACAATTCAAACTTAAAACAGGTGGAAACACAATTGTGCTTGATAAGATAATATTTATGATGATCTTATTCTTAACATATATAAAAATGTTACGATCCGATGATATGTGATAAATTGTTATTAAAGCACCAGGGTTTTTCTGAGGCAGATCTTTGTTGGAATATACCTCAGTGATAGTAGGATGATTTCAGTTTCAGTACCCTGCAGATGTTGGCAGGGCGAGGATGAGCTCCTCCTGCTCTTAGTTTTGACAGGTAGACTGATGTTCCTGCTGCAGCCTGTTACACCTGATCACGACACACCATCACAGAGGAGGAAGCTCCAGATTTCTTGCCTGTGCTCGTCTTGAGCTGCTCCCACTCTGAGAGATGAATGAAGGGAAGGAAGGAAGCGGTGGCGAGAGCTGGGACAGGTGGCAGCTTCGATTAAATGTTAAATGATGAAGCGGGGCGGCTAGGCTCGAGCAGCATGGATGGTTCACCTGTCATGGCCCCCACCGCCCCCAAAGCCGTCCCCAGAAATGCCAGAAGGGCCGCCGGACAGGCTGATTCATGACCCAGGTGGCAGGAGGCTCTCAAAACAATTTAAGGATAAAGTATCGTCATTTTTAATGTTCCTGTCGTTCTGCTCTGCCCGTTTAATACCTGACACCACATTTTTTTCTTCTCCCGCCTCTTCTGTGGTTAAGGACTTATCACACTCCGCAGCGGCGGCTCCAGACCAGATCATTTTGTCACAGAAAGTGGACCAGGCAGCATCGCTCTGACACAGAGCTCAGGCTGTTTGTCATCACAGAGGTTTGCAGGCTTTGTTAAAAGAGCAGAAAAATGAAAACTGTCGTCTGAACAAATGTGGTTATTGATGACTGATGTAGGTTTGCTCACATATAACATTAGTCAAACATCTGTTTGTGGGTAAAGTGTTCATTACTTTATTCATGATGTATAAAGCCATTTGAAAGTATTTGGTGTTTTCAAAATGAAGATTTTTTTTATTGTGTTCAACTGCACCATCGAAGCAGCACTGCCTTCTCCCCATGTAATAAAGGAAGCAGAGCATTTGTTTTTAGCCTCAGGTGTACCACAAGACTCTTTTCTTGGTCCTCTTCTCTTTTCCATCTACACCACAACTCTTCGGTTAAGAGATCTAATTTAAGGCCTGTCTGCAGCGCCCCCTGGTGTGTGAATGCCAACACAGACATCATGTATATGAAGATAAAGACCTATACAGAACCCCTGCATTATTTAGGATTAGGCAGATGTTTCTGTGTGGCCCTCAGTGCGGTTCTCTGGAGTCAGTTATTTTTTTCACATAGACCCAGGCAGGTTCGGACAGCTTTCTGTTGACAGCATTTCGTATTTACTCAGATTATCTTTGTGTAATATTCAAATTAGTTTGACGACATGAATCATTTAAATGTGGCAGATATGCAAAAGATTTTTTTTAAATCTAGAAGGGGGCAAATACATTTTAACAGCACTGTAAAAGCTGAATTATTAAGTCACTGCATCCCAAAGAATGCAAAGAAAGAGGCACTACTATTACAGTTTGACCTGTTTATCTACATATACACTGTGCTGGGCCACTTCAAAGTCTATTCCTAGATATGAACTGAGCCATTTCTTCATTTAATTGGATATAAAGCTTTGATGGTTCAACCCAGTTTAATTTCTCTATCATTCCCAAAAGGCTGGTGCAGAAGATCAGAGGCAGAACAGGGTGAAGACCACATGTGGTCAAACAGGATAATAGACTGGAGAGTTGCTGTGTGTGAAAGGAAAGAAAACAATCTAGTGAGGAATGAAGGACAACGCCCTGGTTTATATAGGACAGAGTGAGATGTGCTAGTTGTTTAAAGGCACTAAAGGCAGAAAGGAAATCCAGACACACAGATTATGGGGGGTTAGATGATAATCTGCCACAAATCTGTGTCTGTATCTATGTTTTATAGGTGGAAACTTATCAAAGACACAAATATACTTGTTAAAATTCTTAAATACAACTAAATGATAGAAACAGGTGCTCTGGTTGAGCTGGATTGGTTAATCATATGCAGGCAGAGCTTATGTTTGTTTTAAATTAGGACATAAGCAGAAATATTTCAGCTTTTTGATTATTAGACGTCAAAATCAGCTTCAAATGGCATCATCACAGACATTAGACAAGAATAAGGATAATGATTTCAGTTTATCTGCTCTATGTGGTTAAAAAAACTGCTATGTGTTTTTCTCCTGGTTTGGTTTAGTTGTAAATTGGATTTTAGGACCAAACCAAACTGAGACCACATGAAACCACATGAGTCTTGGTCTCTTTAATAACCACTATTTTACACATACTGTAAAAAAATAAGTAAAGATAAATGATGTGTGCCATTTGTTATTGGTCTACTCAATGAGTCATATGCAGCTACAACATCAACTCTTGACACAACCACACTTCAATCACAAAAACAGTTTATTGAGATTAGGGAGAAAACAACAAACAAGCATTAGTCATCTCCTGATTCTTTGATTCAAACATCCACCTTAAAACCACGTTCACCAAACGATCTTTGTCTGAGGCCCCACAGAAACAGTGGCCAGGGTGCATCACTGAAACAAGCATAAACGTGACTTAATTCTGGAGCCATCGTGGTTTACTCATGCTGAGGTACACTAACTACTTGGATAGTAAACAGATTTTGATTTGACTTATTACTAAAGTAATTATGTCGTTACCATTACAAGGCCTTTGTGCTGTATCTATAAATGTTCTCCATATTAACCACGTTTGTTACTACAACCATGACAATGGTTGAAAGTGGAAATTTGCATGCATTTCCACCCAATCAGGCCTCTGTACTACTAAATACAACATGAACCTATTGCAATAACCTGCTGGCATCAACAACATATGGACATGTATTTTACAGAAGTCCTGACCCTGTTTACACCTGGTATTAAAATAATATAAACAGGACTGTGATCCAATTACTCAAACCACTTACAGAGGGACGTATCTGACCACACCTCCTTTGTCTTGTAGGTGCTAATGTGGCCTCATGCGGCCCAAAACCAAATGTCTGTCCAGTACACTGTAACTGTTACAGAACAGACAGTTTGTGGCAGATCTTTCATTTCTTTCCTTTTTTTCGAGGATTTAAGATGGAGACAGATAACAAAATGAAAATGAAATCTAGTTTTGAAATTGATAGTACTGTTATACCAATGAATTGTGAGTCGCCCCTCTATGAAAGTATGTGACAGCCAGACTAATTAATTTCACTAAACACAGAGAAAATAAACTAATTACAGTGATTACTCACTGTGAATCCTGTGTAACATATTCACTTTTTAAATATTGTTCCATCATGAAAAATGATTTAAGCTGCTGCCTCCATATGATAAGACTAAACTGCACTTAGTTTGAGATTAGAGCAACACCAATATGTCAACATGAGGTACAGTATCTGGTGTGTACACCTGTTCTTACTGGTCTCCAGTTATTTAGCTTGTAACTTAAAAGTACAACTATTTTGATGCGTTTTGCCCAACAGGTCCTCCAACGAAGATGGCGTCTGGCTAAATGCATATTTTTGCCCTAATCGGTCAACAACATGGGAAAAATTTGCAAATATGATTTGTTTGGGATCTTTTCTGACTGCAGCTGGAAAGACAATTGCTGCAACAGTTGGAGCATCCACATGAAGCACTGTTGCCAGAACCACCCACCCTCCAGTTCTACCTAAGATGGCTTTCAGAAGGGTCCTATGAGCATGCTAACACCAAAGAGCTGAAAGGCATGCTGGGAGAGTGAGGGGAACACACACACACAGATTGAGCAGCGATAGTGCTGCCTGTAGTGGTGTCACGGTGGCGTCACATTTCCTCACCTGCCCCCTCAGTCTCTGCAGATCCTTAAATCAGATCGTCTCTGTCACCAGACTCTGAGGCTTAGCGGTCAGATCCCAAATCCTTCAGTGTTGCTGCTCCACCTCTCGGCTCTACCAACTACACAATATCTACAGGGAAAAGCTTAGTGGTGTAGTCAAATAAAAATTTCGAAAGAAAATGAACAAAATGTGAGTTTACTTTAAACCCAGTAATAAATAAGAAATAAACTTCTGCACGCTGTTAACATGTTAAACATGACAGTGTTGACACCATCACTGGCTAAAAAACTGCATAAGAAACAAAGTGCAGCTGAAGCTGATGACACGATTCAAACTGAACTACAGCTGTTGAAGACTGTGTGCTGTATATTAATGATGGTTACATCCAGCTTTGCTTAGACACAGAGATCTGCCATAACACTAGGCTGAAGAATTGTTAAGGACCACTACAATGTGTCTGTGGTTGTGCGAAGGCATCAGAAGAAGGTGATACATTTTTTTGGTGGACCATCTCAACCAATCATGTATTACTGTGCTTAACCGGAGCTTACTCCAACTCTGACTTTATCCAGTGACTACTTTCTGCTGCAGAGCCGCATGTTGTTTTGAAAGTGATATTACCTGCTAATGCAGGTAGAGCCCATGCTAGCAGATCACTAAGGTCATTTCAATACAAGGCACCATTAATGCCTGTTTAAATCTCATGCCATTCTGACTCTGTGGACCAAAGTGGTGGATTAACATTGCTAGCCTTGAGCCATACCACCAGCATGGCAACAATTACAGCTAAGAGCAAAAACAACTTTAAAGACAAAGTGCAGCTTAGAGCCAAATTTGTCAGAGAACTGAGCCTGATAAGTGTTAATTCTGGCCACAGTACACAGGACAAGCTGGTTTGATTAGACATGACATGATTCCATACTTTAGCACTACCCTTAGTACAAACTTTCTGCTTTCCCTGCTTAGGAGCTAAGAATAGCACAGTCATGTTTCCATGTTTTAATGCATCTATTGATTCTTG
Source organism: Helostoma temminkii (assembly GCA_900302695.1). Lineage (NCBI taxonomy): Eukaryota > Metazoa > Chordata > Actinopteri > Anabantiformes > Helostomatidae > Helostoma > Helostoma temminkii. The sequence goes on from OMLM01008065.1 coordinate 41,250, forward strand.
TTTCCTGGTGTGTAATGAGAATCCCAAGCTTACTGTTAGTGTGGTTGTACACTTTTAGTCTTGTTAAAAACTTCTGTATCGTTTCAGCAGGATTCCAGGAGTCAAAGTTCATGAAAATCCCTCAGAACACACAGAATTAAAGTTCAGTTGAGCGAAGCTCTAAACTCCAACAATGCAGTGGTTGTTATTTTCCCGCAGCAGCGGATCTGACTGTGTGTGTGTGTGTGTGTGTGTGTGTAATTATGAAAGGAAGTCAGTCAGTACTAACAGAGATTTAAAGCTAATGAGAAGACAAATGGAGCGGAGGTGAATTTTTTTTCTCCAAGCATAATCAAAACATGCAGGAATGTTGATTCATTACCCACGTATAATTACCAAGTCATACTTATATGTAATGGAAAACTTTGGTTAGTTGCATTTTTCTCTAAACTATATTCACCACGTTTGATTTCACTTTCAGAATGATTACCTTTTTCTTCTTTCCCTGCTCTGAATTGTATTCTGCCATTAGTCTAATAATACATAATTGCATTTTAAAGAGGTGATAGATTATAAAGTCGCATAATGAGGACTACCACTTCATTTATGGCATAAATCTCTGTCAACGTAATGTGTGTTCTTAATAATGCTTGTTCACAGCCTGCTGAATTAATTAAAATCAATTGGACCTGTCAAATAAATCAAGGTAATAAATTATTAAATTATATTGTGTCACTTCATGTTGCAAAAATGACTATTTGTCAAGTGTTTGTGAACACAGAAGAAGTGTCTGGGTGGTTTGGATTGAACTTCCTGTACACATGAAGAACAACTGTCTTAGAACGGGCTCTTTAAATAAAAAATTAAAGGTACAAGTCTGTGGACGTAAATGTTGAAGGAAAGACGTCAACTATAGTCGCATCAAAAAGTCAGTGAACTAGTTAAAATTTTCTGGTTTTCTGCATAAATGAGTCATGATATGGGATCTGATCTTCACCAAAGTCACAAATATCAACAAACCCAATATTTCTAAGCTGGTAAACACAAGCATGTCTTGTCTGGAATTAGTAATTAGTAGTAATTGGAACAATGTGAACCAATTTAGATTTAATCAGTTTTTTGCTGTATTATTGGATATTGAAAATTCAATGTGTGTTTTATCAGTGTGCTTCCTGTTAAGTGCCAAAGATCAGTCGGCCATTTGCACCTGAAAGGTAGCCATTGACCAGCGTTAATGTACAGGAAGTGGATTTATCAAAAACAGGAGGAGGAAAAACACAGAAGGACCTACAAGCTGGGATAAGTTGATTTGTGGAGCAGGATTGATTACAGTGTAATGTCTGTTTCACTGGTGAACGCATTAATGTCCTGAGCTTCTCAAGTGGCTCAGCTTCCAGACAAGCACTTGTGTATTGATTTATTACGTTGTCTCAGTCTAATTACTGGGGAGGGAGGGCAGCAGAATAAAGGAAAGGAGGAAGAATAAGCTGCTCTGAAAGCAGAGACAGATTTCATTCTGATTCTGTTTAGTCTGAACACAAAACCACCGGGAGGAAAACACAGGGGAAGTTTTCTGGGTTGTTTTTTTGTTTCCTTTATGATGAGGAGCATTGCTTAGAGTTTAGCAGTTTCCCTTGTTGTCTACTTTTAGTGAGTATTATATTTCATGACCTGATTGTACCTTTTCTTCTTTGTTTTATTTAAGCCCTCAATGGACTTTGCTTTGATCCATTTTACTGCAGTCATTAGTGGTATCAAGTGTTAGCATTTATCTTTTTATTATTCTTCATCATCATCACACAGAAACCCCAAAGCCACAATGAATGTTGTCTGCGAAGCCAAAGCCTGATAAATTCATTGTTGCTTTTTGTCTCTTCGGGGATTTGTTGATAAAAAGAGAAAACCATTATGCTGAAAGAAAAGAATGTAATAACAGATGTGTCGGTGAGTGAAAGTCGGCTCTCAGGTGTCAACGAGAAGGACGGCAACAAGGAGCTAATTAAACACTGATACTAATACAGTTGATCACAGCAGAGAATTAGCTGCCCAGAGCTCACAGATGCCCGTCATGGATGAGCTGCTTTGACGGACGTGTGGAGCAACAACTGGAAACCTCTACATGTATGTTCATGTATTACACATGTACTGTATATGTTTATGGAGGTGTCAGTTTCCTCACCAGTCTCTAGTCAGCTGTGACTCAAACACTGCACAATCCATAATAACCGTAACTCCATACAGGATCTGCCCCCAGGATCTGTACTTATCAGAGGTAAATTAAAAGGTGGGCCAATTTAGTCCCAAGAAGTATTAAAATAGTGTACTAGCAAGTACACCAGAAGTACATACAAGTATACTTACTATACTTGCAGTATACTTAATAAAATAAACTTTAAGTATACTACTTTTTTGTAAGGATAATAACAAGATGAAGATCTAAAACGCACTGCCATGGGCAGGAACACAAGGCCTTCAGAGCCTCCAGGGTTCCTCGGCTCCAGTAATCCAGCTTTTATGAATACACACGTGATGCTGAGACTGATTCCCGACTCAGAGAGTTAAAATAAATGGTAGTTTTTTTTCTGAGGAGGTTTCCCCCAACTTATTGTCCCTGGCTGACATGATATTTACTATAATGTCATCTTAAGTTGGGATTTGAACCTTAAATGTCCCCATAGCCACTGATGTCTTTGTCTGTTTGTTGCTGTACCCTCTTTAAAACCTCTGCCTGTAGTCTTTACAAGCTGCGTGCAGGCAGAATGTGATAATCTCTTTTTAGCATAAGGATAATCTCTTCCAATTCAACTATAATCAGGCAGACATCTTGTCCTTTGCTGACCCAGAAGGCTGCTTCTTCCTTTGCTTTGCTCCTACACACGCTACAAAATAAAAATACAGTGAGGTGGAAGAGCAGCCTGGAGACACGCATCTGATCCACGGAGCCGGGCCTTGTGCGTTTCAAGGGCTAAATCCCTCTGAAAGAGAGTAAAAGAAAAAAACCCTGTTTTTAGCACAGAATCATCTGAAGAGGTGTGAAAACAGAGAGTGAGCCGTAAAAAAATTGTCAGGAATCGGAGCTGACGATGAGAAACAATGGCACTTTAATTGTTTCCTTAGGGATTTAACGTTAGCCGTGGATTTTCTCCCAGCCCCCGCCTTCATTATGATGCAGCCCCCCCCTAAAAAACAATTCCTGGCACTTGTTGACGTGGGCGCCATGCCTCCATCTCCTCCTCCTTTCTTTTCTCTTCGCCCACCACTTCTCAGTCTCTCTCTCTTCTTCCTCTCACAGCGAGCCTCGATCGCTTGGCTTGGCACAGATGGGCGAATCGAGCAGATGTTTTATCAGGCCTTTTTTTCCTTTTTTCTCCCTTTCCTGTCTTTTCCCTTCTCTTCCTCGCATTTGCTCGTCTCTCTCGCAGCAGAATGGATTTAGGTTTGGGGAGTTAATGAGGTGATTTGCATCTGTCCAAAGCTGTTTGCTTGTTGTTCTTCCCTCAAAACAATCAACAGCAAAGAGAAGGGAAGCTAGTCTTTCCAGCCTGAGATGAGTCTAAATTCTGAAGTCATTTAGTTTCTTACCGAGTCTGTAAAACCTTTACAACCTTGTTTTATTTGTCTTAAAACCAAAGAATAAATATAGTAATGACAGCCTTCATTTTATCTTAAAAGATGAACTTATACATTTTTCTAAAATAAGAACAACCTGAAAGGTAAGGACGTGTTATAGATACAAGGCAGCAGAATTTTGATGATGCTTCTCAACTCTTCTGCATACAGCACTGTCCAGGGAAGAGTCACCACACAATGGGTTTAAAAAATAGAGCAAAATTTGACTTATTCTATATGTACAGCATGAGATATTTGTGGTGTGTGCTTGAAAGGAGGGACAGCTCTGAAAAGGAAGAGGACATTTGGAAAGAAAAGACGTTGCCATGAATATGAATTCAGCTCTAGCCGGACACAATTTAGGCCTGAATATATACTTTTCCAATTTTAGGGGCTTAAGCAGAAAACATGTTAATATGGTGGAGATGCAGATGTTTTATCCATATGCTGTATGATGATGATAAATTATTTTGAAACTTCCAGTTTTCTTGCCCAAAGTCAGAAGGTTTTTTGAATGGCTTTTGGTCGGATGCCTGAAAGGTCTGGGATTGAAGGGGTCGTATTATGCATTTTGTGGTTTGATGTTACATATGTCATGAATATATTCTAAAGCACAAAGCTTGAGGTGAACGTGTCTTTCCATGCTGCCTTAAAATGCTATATGCCTTAAAATGCTACGTCTTGACGTCAAGCTGTATGGAGTCCACGACTGTTTTGGGCTCCTACACATACGATGTTCAGCCCACCCTCTTCTGTGAGACTATCAGCGTTCGTAGAGATATACCTGCTGTTAACAATGCAATGTGGCTCTGAGACGGTCCTAGCAGCACTTGACGTGCGTTTTGTGCACGTCAGACTAGTTGCGATTTCACCTCAACCCGACTGGCAGTACTTCATATAAGGCACACGCCATTTATACTTTCATCCCTGCAGCTTTTGTTGAACTTTTCCTCTTCTTCTTCTGCTCATAAGAACGGATGTTCATCAAGTAGAGGCTTTTGTTACCTTGTCTGCCCCTGTGTGGCTGACACACAGACGCAAACTACGCACCCTGCTGGCTAATACTAGCCAGCTGCACTAGCGTTAGCTGCTCTTGTTCTGTCCATCTAATGAATATCTATCTGCTGTATCTGTATCTGCTGTTTGAAAAAGCCACCGTCCTCCACCTGCCTATTTCAGAGTTGTTGTCTACAAGCTATGAGCTAAACAGGCAAATATCCATTATTATTATAAAAAGTATTAAGCAGTGCATTTCTAGTTCACCACATGAGTAAATGCCATTGGTTTCTGGCCACCTGTGGTATGAGATGTGATGACAAAGAGCCTAAAAGACAAGTATGGACATGTTCTGTTTATATCCAAGCTCACATTACCAAGAAACATCTGCTCTTTTTGGGTGCGTTCACATTTTTATACCTCGGACAGACTATCTGCTGGACGCTGGAAGCATTTTTCACACTTTTTACCATTCTTGCAACTACGGCGGTGTAATTAATCTGGCTGACAGGTGTCTGCTGCGCAGGTACAAACAGCCAAATAATAGGGTCTGTTCAGGATGTGACGGCTCCCGCTGTGCCGCACAGAAAAAAAGACCAGCAGGTGTTTACTAAAAATGAAACAGAGTGAAATCAGCAGTTTACAGCAGCTCATTCAGCTGCAGCAGATAGACCGAGCAATGGGACCTTTTACTGATTATTCTTATCCTGCCTGTGTTTTATTCAGCAGTGCAGCTGAGGCCTGATTCACATTCAGACTGAGGCATTACAGAGCAAATCCTTCTGGTGATGTCAGAGCTTTAAGACCTGTGTAAGACTGTAAGACCTGCAGCACCAGAGCTGTTGTTTTAAGTACTGGCATTCTGCACAGTGATTCACACCTGGAATTGCACTTTGTGAGAAATACAAGTTTTAGGAACTGACTGATCAGAGCACAGCACTGACAGCAGTAGATTAAAGTGTGATGTACGCCTGCCCTGTGCGGCGCACGTAGATGCTGCAGCCACACGCATTGCTTAGTGGGCGTTTTTTAATGCATCCACTGTGTTTAAGCACAAGTCAGAGGAAAACTGCAGTAGCTGGATGATGAGCAACTGCCTTACTGAACATTCCCAAATAATTTGTTCCTCTGCGGGTGGTTTTGTTACATTAGGGATGGTATGTAGACTTCTAAAACTAAATCTAAACTGACAAAGACCAAACACTGGATTTATAAATCACATGCTGTTTTTTCCTCTTTGTGCATGTGTGTTAAGATAATGTCAGTGCTAGTGAGCTTTGTTGGACACCAAGGATGAATTACTGATTAGACATAGACACAGGTCCAGAGGTCAGCAGGTCTCACTGAAACTAAAGTAAGACAGTAAACAAAACACAAAGAAATGCAAAATGTCAAAGACACAGAATAAAAAGAAAACCTTTATTAGTCCCACAAACTGCATTGTTACAACAGCTTAAGTATAGTTTGAATATCAGAAGAACAATCTGACCAAAGAGCATTAAAGACTAAACTGGCACAGTACCAGCTAAATTAACTACTATTTGATTTACTCATCAGGTAAAGTATATTAAATAAGATATAAATATGTAAATACAGAATATGGTTAAGAGAGAGTGAGTATGTACACTATATGGATATTACTAAATGGCAGTGCTGAAAAATGTACATTGTAAATCCCATTTTGTGTAATGATTATTGCACATAAACATTTTTGCTCATTGAGTTATGGAGACATTGCACTGGTGTAATGAAATTAACAGTGTTCATTGTAGAGTCTGACTGCAGCAGGAAGGAAAGATCTGCGTAATCTCTCTTTCACACAGTGAGGGTGGATCAGTGTCACTGAAGCTGCTCTCCAGAGCAGACAGTGCTGGAGGTGGATCCATGCTGGGCCATGAGTCTCACCTGCTGCAGGACACCCTGAGTCCAGGGGACAGCCCAGGACAGAGCTGGACAGAATGAACAAATCCACTACAAATGACATGGTTACATGGTTTGTAGTCATTTTCCCTCAGTGTGGTATCTAATGTGGTGAGTTGGGGCCTTTTACAGGTCAGTGCTCAGGGTCCTGTTGTGCCATAATACATCCAAGGTGGACACAAGAAACATCTTTTAGGAAAACAAAGGAAAACACAGAAGAAGCGACAGGAAAGGTCTAAGCCGATAACCCTCTGAGCCAATCGTCTCTTAAAGGCCTGTACAGAAAGATGCAATATGCTGGAAGGTTTTCAGAAAGAAATGTCAGTGTCAATGCCACTTTGCCCTCAGCACATTGTTGTGCTGGTAGAGCTGTGGAAACAGATTAGTAAAGGATAAATTAAAGTTTGAGACACATCTTTCAAATATAAGCAGACGTCAAATAAAGGTTAAAATATCTCTTTAGCTGACCACAGTGTAACGTTCTGTTCCACGCAACAGTCATGTATTCAGAAGCCAAATTAGAAGCAGGTAAACTGCCCTACAAAGGCAAAGTGCAGCAACATTTGGTCCAAAAAAGTGAAGAGTGGACTCGAACGTTGTGACTTCTCCTTTATTTTGTGGCAAAGTGCAGTGATTCAATTACGTTTAATTTCAGAGCAAATAAAATGTCAAATTTCCCATAAATAAAGAATACAGGGAAGTGTAGTTACTGCACTGTTGTTTTTCTAGCTCTGACACTGCAGATACTGCAGTCTGCCTTGGTAATGTTATCTCACTAACCAGCCACCAGAAGCTATAATCATGGCATAATCATGTGGCAACATGATGTTTAGATGCAAAGATGCTAAACAAAACATGAAAGGCTACCATGTAAACAGTTAGCCAGCCACTTAGCTAGTTAGCTGCTAGCATGGACCGCCAATTCCATCTGCTAACTTGAAGGCAATATCCACTCTGAAACGATAATCCGACTGAAAACCCAGTTCATGTAATCTTTTCTAGCAGATCTCTCCATGTATCAAACAGCTTCTATCAGCTATATGTATAACTGCCTAATGATCAGCAGGCTAAAAAGCATATTAATCTCTCTTCTTCAGTGCAGTGCAATGTGAGGAAGGTTCTGTAGAAGTTCCTGATATAAAAGCAGCCAGGGTGAAATATACGGCAAAGAAAACACATTTTAGCTACTGCATTTATGTTTGTATGAATAAGCTTTTAGCATGTTACAGCTGAAATGCACAGCTTGAAGTGGAAATTGCATTATACAGGGCTGTATAGAACAATTAAGTTTAGTTCCATTTAGGTTTACCTTTTTCTGCATTGTTTCTATGTCATCTCTATCACACTGATCACACATTGGCTGTGTTCTCATTAAAAATGCATGTACTAAATGTATGGCATATGGAGCATGGGAGGTGCTATATACTGGAGAGATCTAAAACTGAGAGCTCCATTCAGAGAGATCAAGTAAAGCCACAAACCCACTTCAGCACACTGGACAATGTCTGGTTCATTCTTTATACACATTACACCATAAACACTACTGAGAGCACCAAAGAGCACTAAACCACAGCAGACGGGATTTGATGTTACGTTCACGAACAATCTGGTGTGTTTGTTGACTCTTTGGCAAGAGCGAGAACGATTCAAGTCTTACTTTAGGTAAAGGTAAAGATGGTGACGTAATACATAGGTACATAAAACTATTGACAACTAATGATTATATATTATTATTAGAAATCTGCAGCAATAACTAGTAACTAATAACTAATGACTAAATGTAGTGGAATAAATATTTCTGTAAGGTCATGATGATGATGATGATCAGATAATACTTAATTATTACCATTGCTGCTTCTTCATCATTATGATGAAAGGCAAACTACACAAAGTCAATACATAAGTAGAAATACTCCAAAAGGTACTAGAACCACCTTACTACTTACGTACTAAAATCAGCATTATAGTAGTTTAGAAAGTTTCTAGAATCTAAATCTGCAGAAGGTTAGTAGTAACTAATGCTGCAAAATAAATGTAGTGGACAAAGTTTTCCTCTGAATCATAATGGAGTAAAATTAAAAGTAACATAAAATGGAAATACTCCAGATTTTTCTTTAAAATTTTACTTAAGTTGCACAACCTCTGATGAAGGAGCAATTGTGATAGGTCACGTCGGTATTGAATATGTCAAGGGGATCAATAAAGTTTGGTATTATTATTATTATAATATACTGTGTATTATACTATATAGTATATATACTGTATTATTATTATGCCATGTCTCTCCTCCTGAATCACATCATGGTTCTTAAGCATTAGAAAGACATTATGTCAATGCATTTCCACTTACCTACGTACAACATATATTTGACTGGCCAGTCTAAACCCTTCAGTTACTGCACTTTGGCTTTGCAGGGCAGTGCACTATACAGTGAGTTCTAACAATGATTATAATCTACCAATTCATTATTCAGAGCTCTGCATAATTAGTGATGCATGAATGTCCAACACTTTAATACTGCATCTGATTAAAATGATTTTTTATTTTAATTTCTTTTTATACGCTTGAACAGCTTGTGAATTCAGATTAGTTATTACAATTAATTTGTGCGACATGAGACAAAAACACACAATATACAATACACAATAAGTAATGAAATTCATATTCATACTGTAAATACAAATCAGTAAAGAAAAAAAGAACAAACTTTCACACAAAAATCAGTCCATCTTTTTTACGTAGCAGGAAAATTGCTCCATTGCTTGATGGCCTTAAATGAGAAGGCAGATGGTCCAGAGTGTAGATCCTAACAAAAAAAAATAAAATTAATAAATAAAAAGAAAGAGTTGACTTCAAGTCTCCCGTCGTCTGTGTGCACAAATGTTATGTAATGAAGTCTTGCTGCATGTTAACTTAGAATAACAGCAACATTTGCATTTTGTGTTATTCATTGTGTCCAAGCAGATCAATGTTGCTTGTTTTTTTTTTTTTTTTTCCTGTCTCTACTCTCCACTCACCCCAACCGGTTGAGGCAGATGGCCAGTTGGTTAGTAAAGAAGTATCATAACATGCAGTGGTAGAAAGTAACACTCAACAAAATACTGTAACAGCTACAGTATTGTGAAAAGGAATCTAGTAAGGATATCGTTGACTGACCTTTTGAAGGGACAGTTCAGCCCCATTCATTTCAAAGAAGCAGCTGTGATGAACCATGTCCCGTTCTGTTCTGTAGCAGGACCTTGAAGTGGCCTGGTTTAACCTGCTCGCCTCACAAGTCAGGAGAAAATCTACTGCTCCACTGAGAAACTGCTGCTCGATAACATCAGAGACGTGTACGAATGTACATGTAACTGGTGTATAACTCCTCTACTGGCTGATAAGAAACTCCATCAACAGCTTATGGTGGGAATTAAGATTCATGTGTGTATAAGCTGCTAACCCAGGTCAGAGGGAGTCAGCAGAGACCAGAGCAGCAGCTGTAAAAATAGTTTATAGGAGGAATTAGAGCTGATCATCATTAACCCGAAGCCAACATGGGGCGATAAAAGACTGCTAGAGAACCTGCACGGGAGCTTTTTAACGGCAGGGAAGGTCGGCTGCACAGCTGCTGGGAGTCCTGATGAGCATGAACCAGCTTGAAAGATGTGAAGCATGTGAGGTTCACCTGTGCAACTCCGTTCAGTTCACTGGAACAATTAGTTACTTGGATTGTTTATACAGTATTTATAAAATGTGCTCTTCATTTCAAATGTCATTCATTAGTGACACAATGTCTTGCTATTTTGTTTTTACAATCCTTTAGAAGGAGTCACATGGAGTCAGCAACAGTGGTACTGGACTGTAAGTTACCTCTTGATACCTGTGGTGGTTCGCACCTGCAAACTTAAAACTGTCTCTTGTTGATTTGCACTGTGGGTAATGTAGGCAGAATGTTTTGACCTAAAACCAATACAGTAGCTTTCTGGATTGTTATGGGTCATGTCCATTGTTCAGCTATGACTGTAATGAATTAATACAGTTTTGTCAGAAGTTACATCATATCAGTTCAATATAATTGAACATTCAGCAGTTAACAGCATTTTCACTTTGAATCACTTTGTTGCATGAATTTTCTTAAAAACTAGTTTTAATGTTTCAACACATCAGACCGAGTCCAACAAATTGAAATTATGTGCAGAGCAGCTACATAATTCCATAGACTGAGGTCAAACAGGGTGAGAGGAGTAGTGTTTCTGAAAAAGCAACACTTTTCAGCGCAGGCTGAACAGTATAATTATTTCCAGCTAAATGGGACTGTTCTCTGGTCTTGCTGGAGATGAGAGAAACTCAGAGTCCGTAAAAACACATAAAGCTGCTGATTAGCTGCCTGGTTGTTAATTCCTGCTGACACTGTACAGAGGTTATTTGCAGAAGCCGCTCAGGCCTGCAATGACCGTACCTCACACAATGAGGAAGTGACACTTTAATGTGGTGGATAGATCAAAAAGGCTAATGTTTTATTAGAGGTCTGCCATCAGCTGCAGGTGAAAGTTGCTTTTATTGGAGCCCTTCCCTCCTCCACCAGCACTCTGTGCAGAAATAAATGAAGGCATTAACATTAAGCACCTCTCCCATAGAGGCACCGGGTCCCTTTGCACCAGCCGTTATGTCCTCCAGTCAAAATGTACCCACAGAGCTACTGCTGCAGCTGCCACTTCACCGTTTCAACCAGGTGAATCATGCCTCTGTTACAGTTACAGCTGCTGTGTGTTCACATTGCTGGATGCTGTTAAAATCAGTCTGAGATGATGTTCTAGACGTGTCAGTGCGATGCTGCCATCAGCCTGACAGCGTACTACACCTGTCTGTGTTTTCAGGTGAGAGCGAAGAGAACAAAACAAGGAGACTGAAGGACGAGTGCGAACACAGCTGTGTGTGAACGCTGAGAAACTCAGGCTGTGTGAAATGCAGGAAGATGAAAAGCAGCTCGACTTGCACCATCAGAAGTCACGGACTATTGATGCTTATTCACAAAACAAAGTGTGGAATGCTGAGCTTGCTTTGTCCTGTGTGTCTCTCTCACACAACGTAAGTCGCTCGAGATAAAATCAACTGTCAAATTACTAAGCACATATGTAAGTAAATGCAATAGTAGATTCTATGAGGTAACAACTTTTAGCATGTTTAGCATCAGTTAGCAGGCTTGCTAGCTGATGCACTAACCAGTGATAATTTCCTCTGTTGAATGTTCATCGTTCTTTTGGCTTTGTCAGATGATTTTCTTTGGTCAACTGTGCAAATATTAGGAGTCATAATTCATCAGAGTTGATGGCAGCATAACAGATTCCTGCTGGATCCACGATGCAGTTTATACATAAAATAATGTGGATAGATGGGCAAAATACACTTGTTGCTATGCTTGTATAAAGGTTCCCTGTGGATTATGTGACCTGTATTAGTGCTACACCTTGGTAAAAACTTTAAATTATATTTAAACAAATCCTAGTCTGTTCAGCTTTTTAATATGATGCCTTCACAACTTGCTGAACATCACAGCTGCCATGTGATGGATCAAGTGTCAACAGCTGCTCCAGCTCAATACATCAGTTATGTGAAACTGATTAAATCACTGGTTATGATGGAGATTGGATTCTGAACACAGTAGTCCTGATTTTCTTTAAATAATTGAAATAAAAGGGTCCCTGACCTGAACAGTAAGACACAAATGTCAAATGTCCACACCCAGAGGAGCTTCATGTTGCTCAGTCTCTGTCTCAGCTTATAAGACATGTGAACACAGTCAGTAGGTGCTTCTAAACCCCAGCAGGGTTGGACGGAGAGCTGAAATCACCACTCTTACCTCAAGGTAGAAAATGTTTCTCTTGTCTATATCCATTCCACAGCGTGGTCGTTGTGAACCATTTCAAGTTTTAGCTTTATCTTGGTTTTGAAACAACCAAGATAAATCTTGTCATTTTCAGACAATGCTTTACTCAGAAGATAAGCCAAAGCTGCTAGAAACACGCTGAACATTTTTAATTTATTTAATTTAATTTATTAAAACTGATATTTTAGAAATGTGGAAAAAAAATCATTTCAACCTAAACAATGTTTTTCTAGTTGTTTGTACTGGTCCAAAAGAGAAAAGAGAATATCTTCAACATGAACTCAGAGGCTTTGATGGCAAAGCAAAGCAAATGATTTGGGGTTTTGAACAGCAGGTACAGTGTGTACACTGAGTAGTAGGGGAGTAAAGTGTGTGTAATTATCATATTGTTACAGGTACAGGATGTTCAGTTCAGAATTCTGTAAAGAGTTTTCGCAAAAATTAAACTGGAATAAAAAATATCAACTATTAAGTAACATTTTCCATCTTTTTTATTTAAACAAAAATAATAAAGTGCTCCAGCTTACTGGACACACATCAAAGTGAGCCAGAACCAAATGAGCTCAGGAGCAAAGCGGGTGAACATGCATGTAATGTGATTGGCACCAATCAGATTTCTCAGACTGAACGGCCGAACACGATCGATCGGTGTGTCCATAGACGACACTGGACAACGAGTGGTGAAGTGGATTTAAACTGTCTCTGTCAACACAAAACATTGATAAGTGAAATCCTCAGAATGGGAATTACACATACTTACTGTCCACCACTGAATAACACACATTAAACCATTTGGGACAGCAGTAGGTGCAGCCATCCGGGAATTATACGGTTAACTGAAATTAATTATACACCAAAACCACTAATTATACTGTATATCTATTATACATTTATACATATGTAGGACCTTAAATTGTTCTAAGCAAACTAAAATGGCTGGTTGCCAGCTGGCAGGCAGAACCATACGCTACGGTTTGTCTAATAGCATCCTCGATATCTGGCCTTTAAAAGTAGAAATTTAACTCAGCATGTGTAGGTGCAGTTAAATAAACGGCTGAATGTGTCCAGATGTCAGAAGCGTCTGACTCCGGCTGCTGATGGCGGCCTTCTTGTGTTGTGAATCTCATGCTGGTGCTGCAGATGCCTTTTGTTGTTGCCTCTTAACTCAGCTCACCAGGAGCCTGACACTTAACAATCTGGAGCTCATAAAATGTGGTGGGGAGGAGCTCTCGTCTCCCAGCATGCACTCTGTGTTCTTTCCTGCTCCGGTCCGTGCCCTGGAGGGACGGGATAACGATTCATAAAGAGTCGTGTTGGGTTTCCTTTTTTCTTTTTTTAATTCAGTGCTGTTCTCCAAACTGAACTCCAGCTCCTCGTGATGTGTCGGCTACGTTTCTACGCTTCGTTGCATGTTTCTTTCAGGTTTGTAAAGACATCAAGGAAGTTTTTAAGTTTGATGGCAGGAAGAAGGAGAAAAAAACATGTCCAGAGTTGCTGAATTGCTGAATAAGTCAGAAACTTTGATTATGGCTTGCTATATTGCGGGGCACGATGGAAGTGATGTCTTTGGTGTCTCCACGTTTTACAGTTTTTCTCCGGCACATCTCATCTGCCAGACTTTGTAAGAGCAGAGATGTGCCGAGGTTTGAGTCGCTCCAATGCGCCACAGCAGAGGAAAAAAAACACAGGAAAGAAAAGTGTCCTGCCTCTGAAAAGTTGATGACATGTTCGGCTTGCTTGTCTGGGAGAGTGGCAGCTCCGAATTTGAAGCTGTCGGGTTGTTCTTTGACACAGAGTCAAAACTTTCCAAGAGGCCCAGTTTGATTTCCTCCGAGTTTAGATCACATCCTGTCACATCACCACTTACAGGTGTCGTCTCCTGTTTGGCTGCAGTGAGATTAAACAACAAGAAGAAAATACAGTAAAACAGTGCAGCAGATAATACTGGTCTGAAGGCTCTGAACGCGCGCACACACACACACACACACACACACACACACACACACACACAGTAGGAATTTAAATGTCATATGAACATGTCAATCATGGGTCTCAGACAAGTCAAGAGATGCTTGATATTTCTGAACATAGATAAACAAACCATACTGGCAGGATAAGTTGCATCATGGTGGTTGGAAGGATGGAGGGTGTACAACACAACTGGACTTGCTGGGTTTGGGCAAGTTGATGTTTGATCTTTAATAAAAGCATTTTGTGTGAAGTGGCAGTCGGATTTTTCTCCATTAACTGTGCCTACAGTGTTTCACTGAGCCTAACCCAGAGCTGTCAGCGTATCCAACCATAAAAACTTTAATAATGTTGGATGTTGAACTGCAAGATCTCATATTTTTGCAGAAAAGAAAACAGGATGCTGACGATAAAATATTTTGCCTCTTTGATTCTTAACATTGAGCGGATGTAATGTATTTGTGACTCGTTTACATTAAGGGTGAACATATGGTTATGGCGACAGAAGGGCGACATGTTGCCTCACAGCAAGAAGGTCCTGGGTTTCTGTGTGGAGTTTGCATGTTCTTCCCGTGTTTGGACGTGCCCCGAGAGAGAGAGACCTGCAGTCAGGTTAACTGGAGACTCTAATTGCCTGTAGGTTAGAATGGTTGTCTTTGCCTATATCTGACCCTGCGATGGACTGGAGACCTGTCCAGGGTGTACCCTTCCTCTCACCCAAATGATAGCTGGGAAAACAAAAACAAAACAATCAGGTGGCAATTACGCTTCACACAAAAACGTATTGTGAATTTTTAGTAGACAGTCCAAGGGAATACTTCCAGCATGGTAAAGACTAATCCACAAAATTCCTGTTTCCTCTGATTTGTTTGACTTTTAAGGAGATTATATACAGTACATTATATACTTTTACCTTTCACAATAATACTACAACCCCGCCTCTCGCCCGTAAGCTGGCTGGGATAGGCTCCAGCACACCCGTGACCCCTGCGGGGACTAAGCGGTTCAGAAGACGAATGAATGAATGAATAAATAATACTACAAACATTCATTCATTCATTATTTCAAATACAAGATAAAAGGAACCAGTGAAGTTAAGAGGCCCAGACAGGGCAGGAAAGCAAACCTGCAGAAAAACAACTGAACAATTTCATTATAGTGTCCACAGTCCAAATTGTAAAATCATGAATATGTAATGCAGAGGGAAGATATGAAGTACAGTAAGTAACGTGTAAATTAATATACATACATCAAACAAAGTCACGTCAAGTTCATTCAGCCATGTAAATTAGTGATTTAGAGGATTTTCCCAATGACCTCCTGAAATATTCAGAACTGAACAGTAGCACCATTTCTCGTCCTGTAAGCGACCACCATAAAAGAGCATTAAATCGCTCCCTAGTGTCCTAATATAGAAAGTAGTGGACTCATTATTTCAGTGTGTGCTGACTGTGAGGTTATGTCCTGAGGTTTCTTTAACTAAACACTGCTGGAGGCTTTTCTTCTGCTTACTGGTTCACGCGGTGGTTTAAGCCGTGGATTATTAAAATACAGGCAAAGCTCAGTGTGCTGAGATGTTCTCTGCTAAATGCAGCAGTAATATAAAGAGAAGTCAGACACAGCGGAGCTTCCTCACTCACATCAGTTCACTTCAATACAGAAAGCTGTTTAATGGGCTCTCATAGACTCTCCTCCAAAACTGAGCAGTCACGTCTGCAGCCGACATTAATCCATAAAGTTGTACAGTATATAATTTTACGCTTCAGAGTAATTTCACGTCTCTTTGACTTTAATGGTTCGAACCGATAAACATAAGTCAACGGCGCTTTTCTCTGAGCTTATGAATGTTTGAGTCGAGGCCGTTTGTGGATCCTAATTTAAATCCACAATGTTGCTTGTGACATAAAGCGAGATAAGAGCCGTGGGATGATTAGGGATTTTCCTTTTGGTAATTAAACGATCTCATTACTCTTAGGATCAGATTAAGCCAAGGACTTCACACCACTTCTGGGAATCTACATCCTGCTACTTTTAAACTCTGATCTGAGCTCAACAGCAAATAATGACCGTGTAAATCAACTTTGTGTGTGTGTGACAAAGCTGAACAATATGTTGAGCATGGACTTGTTTCAATCTTCTGTCTACTCCCTATTTACTCATTCACTACTCCCTATATAATGTACACTAATGCTGCGTTCCAGAAAACCAGGAAGTCCACTGGAACTGCAACTTGAAGTCAGATTTTCTACTTGTTAATTAGGGGTAAATCAACGTACTGACTTCAGCGGGATGCAGAAATTAACTATTTGTGTCTGTATTTACTGGCTGATACATTTCACTCTGTTTCCCAATAATGCTGCCTAAAGGGAGACATGTACAAACTTCCACAGCCATGCAGATGACTCTCGGTTATATTTAGCCATGAAACCAGATGAGGCAAATCAGTTAGTTAAACAAAATATTTTAGACATACACTACTTTTGGTGTTGTATTGTGTGATACTTTCACCACACTGTATAGTGCCGTATATAGTGAATAGGGAGTCATTTCAGCCACAGCCGAAGCGTCTCACACACAGTAACATCCCTGTGCACCTGATGATGAGCATCTTGATGCTGACGCTGAGGGGATCTTTTAGAAGAGTCATTATGTGATTTTTTGGGATGAGTTTCAGACTCCAGTGGACTGAACTTTTAATTTAATAATCGTTTGCCCATTTAAAAACATTTCTAAGCAGTAACATATATAATGTGGTCTGACTGCTGAATTTACACCAGCTTATACTTACCCTGCTGCCAACACTCTCATTTAGGGTGTGACAGCTGGATTTTTACATGAAGTTGCTCTTGTCCAGATTTTTAACAGACTGACAAAGTTAAAAAAAAAAAAAAAGTGTTGGAGCTGCCGGTAAATTCACTCTGAACACAGGTTCAACCAAACAGCTGCTGAGCTGGTGTGTTGCAGCGTCTGAGGCCAGCTTTTCCATTAGCACTGGATGCTAGTGAGGCGTAGCCGGCGGCATGAGATGCTGTTGGCATTGCTACATGTCCAGTTACTATACACACACACACACACACACACACACACACACACACACATAAAAAAGGAAATGCAACAGGGAGCAACGTGGAACAGATTTGACTAGTCTGCAGCCAGCCACTTCACTCTGCCAACCACAGTGGCCGACCGACATACCATCCAGGATATCTTTTCATCGAGAGGGAGGGGGAGGTCCAGCTGGATAGTGACAGAGCCAGAAACTTTGCAGGATTTTTACAGCACAGAGAGATGCTGCTGCAAACTGAGCCGAGGAATAAAAATACAGGAAAACACTGGAAAATCTGCTAAATGCTACTACTGTGACTGTTAGGCTGTGATGTCTGACGAGACACAAAACACGACACCAGAGCAGATCATTTAGAATTAACAGATAATAACCAGCATTTGTCAAATCTTGTGTTTTAATGAAAAACAAATCACATAACAGCAAACTCAAATATAAACATTGTTGAAATATGCTCATAGTTAAAGAAAAAATTACTTTTATCTACTGGTTTATCTATCCATCTGTCTTTAGGATGCAGGTGCTAATTAAAGCTGGACCGTTACGAGCTAGGCACTGAGGATCAATGCCAGCCTCACCAGCCTGCAGAGAGTCGAGCAAGGGCTGAATGAGACAGTGAGAAAATAGAAGAGGAGGGCTGTTCTTCCGCCTTCACTTATTGAATTTCCACTTGCTTTACAACACAGCACTAAGAGGCACGAACGGCCTGCAGCTGCTAACCAGCGACACAAATGTTTCCTTTGTACTGTATTGAATTACATTAATTTAACATTGTCATATATGTGTGAACTATTTCTACACATGAGGAAATCACAGCTACATATAGTCCCCATCATCATATCAATACTTTGGATATTTTGTGAAGTCCTCACTATTTATTGGAACTGAAAGTGCTGAAACTTAGGACACATTTATAATGTGAATACTAGTTGTGTATACTAGTTCTTTCACAATTGTCAAAAGAATTATTTCGTCACCTTCACCACTGCTAAAATGCTTTTAGCATTCACAGTCTCAGTGCTTTCCAAATACAATCCACACTTTCTGAACAAAAAGAATCTGCACTGATGAATAGACTCGACTTAAAAAAAAAAAAAATCTTTTATCCACCCGTGTCTTCACTTTGCAAAACAACCTTATAACTCAATTTCCCTCACTTTTCACATTAGGTTGTCACAAATGGCAAACAGAAACAGCAAAAAAGCTTTAAAATCTACTCAGCATCACAAAGAATCACCAAGTACTTTTTTCCTGTAAACTGAAGAGCTCATGAAATAGAATATTTCTAAAATAGTTTGAATCTTAAGGACCTGGACCCTGTAGAAACGTAAACCACAATGACTTACTGATTATTTACTTCATGCAGGTACATCACAAAGACTGAATGTGAGACTTGGCTGCAGGTTCCTGGTGAAGAGAACAAAACCTTTTCAGCATCGCAGGCTGATCGATAGCGACAGCAGATGACCGACCAATTGCTGCTTGAGCTGCAGGCTGCTCTCAGCACCTCTGTGCACTCAGGATCCACCACCTATAGCCGCCTCGTGCTCATGGCTCTGATGCTTTGATTACTGTGAGACTTGCAGCTGCCTCTCTGTCCAATTAGTGTTAAGCATGAGCTTCGTCTCATCAGGCTGTGTATGTCCCCTCTCTACCTCCAGGTTGGCCGCTGGCCAGCTGGCTGGCCTGAGCAGGGGGGAAGGAGATCCCCACCAGACCTTGGAGATCCTATTGGAGAATTCAGCCAGGAAAGATGAATATTTGAAGTCTGTTACAGTCAGATTGTAAAGGTGCTATTAGGACATAGTGGAATTGGCTCATTTCTACTGAGCCTAAGCTTTAGATCAAGATTATGAACTCACAGTCCATCTGTTCTGTGTGTCATCATTACTAGATCACTGTTTGCAAGGTTAAAGCTGTTGGTCTAAATTACTGACAGAACACAATGGAATGGAATAACACCCAGCAGGTCTTTTTATGGGCACATTTACATCAAACTAAGGTTGAATAGTTTGCAGTGCTACATTAAAAAAAGGGATCAACAGGAAAAAACTGAGGTGAAGTTTAGTGGAGGGAGCATCATGCTTTAGGGCTGTTTGCTGCCTCCGGACCTGACCACTTGCCATTTTGGAGTGAACGTGAATTCCTAAGTTTATCTAGTTTGCCTACCAGGTAAAGCTCAGTAGAAGCTGGCTGATGCAGCAGGACAATAACCTTAACACACTCAAGGCTTCAAAGGAACAAAATCCCAGTAGAGATGCTGTGAAATGAGCTCAAAAGGGAGACATCATAAAAAGCTACACAGGCTTGAAGCTGTGCAGCCTTTTCAGAGCAGGGTGTGAGTTACCTGTCGTCTTGTGCCCTTTAGTCATTACATCACAGCACCTAAACCCCAACCATAACCGTAACTTCAGTAATTTTCACCAATCACCAGCCCTCAAACTACTATTTGAAGTTTTGCGTTGTCAAAATGTCCTCACAAGGTGGTTTCAAGCAGCCACAGGAAAAGATGTACACACAAACATTTAGTTTGGTTTAATTGTGTGACAGTTTGGAGCTAATGAGTTTGTATTTTCTGCCAAGAGTTGTACATCAGTCCAAACAGAAAGACAGACACCAAACCAAAGCTTTACACGAGCCATTAATGTGAAAGAAAGAGGACTAGTTTTAAACTCCAGTGTTACAGCTCATAGATCTACTTCCACATGACCACCAAGCAACTCTGTAGGAGTCCTGCTTGTGTTCATTTCTCTTCCAGTCAAACAAAGTGAACAAAACTGTACTGAATATGCAAAATATGTTGGAGTGAGTGATTTATAAAAGCAACATGAGGGTTAATGAAAGAAGAAACAGTGAAACGCAGCAATTCTTCTGTGTGTCAGTTTTATTATCAGTCTGCAGACTTCCACACAGCACTCGTCAGCGCTGCGTCACCCCTGAAATCAGAGCTACTGTGCACATTAAGAGACTGATTCAACTCGTCACTTGGGAAGGAACGCATTTCATAGTGGGGAAAAGAGCAGGGTGGTATAAAGATCCACGAGGCGGCTGCAGACGCCAACTGGTGTCACCAACATTAGTCCAGTTATTGTTTGACAACCTGTCTGTGACACCAGCGTTTCTTCCTTCTATCTGCAGGAATAATCCCTCGTCCGATCCACCTGTCACACACATCAACCCCCTCCCCAGATGTTTTATTTATGAGTGTTTCATGAATAGATGTCCTTTGTGTTTCTCACACCTATAAATCACAGGGTATTCTGGGAGGCTCAGTATTGCGGTTGTTAGGTTCTATGGTTTAGTTTAGAGGAGAAGGTCAGCGCCCACTGTGCTGCCATAGAGGGAAACAGTGCCGATGGGAGATAATAAATAGCTGTGTAATATGACATACAAGGAGATGTAAGGAAAACTTCAGTTTTTGCTCATTTGTCGCCCTGACAGGTGTGACACAGAAGAAATAGTCCTCGGCAGAAACGTGCGAAGTAAGCAGCATCTCACCGGACAGCAGTGTGAACATGAAGGCCCAGAAAAACAGAAGAAAGAGCGAAAAACAAGCTCAAAGACATGAGGTGTGAACTGGAAACAGCCGTATGTGTTTACTCCGTGTCCTGTAGTCCACAGTGAAATGGAACAGAGCGAAAGAGAAAAATAAACTACATACTCATAAGGAAACTCTGTTACAAACTTAACACGATTCATTTCCTCTCTTTAAAATAAGTGATATATAAATACTATAAATGAATCTGTAATCTAGATGCATTAATGTATTTGTTAACAACTCCTGCTGTGCACACCCAGAAGCGGAGGCTGCTGTAGAAACATAATCAGTGACAATATATCTGGAAGTCATGGCAGTAGAGTCGTCCAGCAGCTTCAGTTTGAGGAAAATTGGGTTGAGACCTCACATTATCATCCACATCTTACCAGACCTGAATAGGCTCGTTAGCTAGACAGTAGTTAACTGTATGAACAGAGTCTAACCATCACAACTCGTGCAACTCCTAAAATGGTTGGTCAGGTGTGACCTACCTGGTGAATGTGAGACATGGTCTTAATTTTCATGTGGAGGTTTGAAATTATAAAGAGGCATTTGCCTTTTTGGGGGAAAGATTTTCTCAGGCCTCTCTGAAATCAGCATTTCTTATCTCAGAGGTTGGCGCTCTGAACTCTAATGTTAAATAAAATAAATGAACACATGAACTGCCCAGTAGCCTCTTAGCTGACATACCATATATAAACATACAGTATGTGAGGGAATGGATGGACCAGCAGGTTCAATGATGCTAGCGTTTGTGCTACAGTTGGGTAAACAACAATTCACATGCTGTATTAGTGTCTTGTGAAAACACAGTATGTCACCCAGTCTCCTAAAATTATTTTCCTATACAACTTTTTTAGGAGAAATTTTTAGAAGACAGCGTTGCAGGATGATATCCAAATGTTGCTTTCTACCATGTATGACCATATAGAATGTTTTCAGCTTTTTAAGTGCAAGACTGACCTGCTTTTTTCAGTATAGTGTCCACACTAGCACAAAGATGATGCCTACTACACAAAAGTTTTGTAGGTCTACAGTTCTTATTTACACTTAAGAGTAAATCAGAGACGCCTCAATGGACCAGGCAGCTGTGAGATGTTGGACTGCTGGTCTAGACCAGTAGCTGCAGTGGAAATCAACATTTTATTGAATTCTGACTCAAATGGAAAATGAGAAATTCCCACAATGCACATCTTTTAAATAACATATGGACATGCTTACATCCATTACAAGAGCAAAATCTTTTGGGGCAAAGCAGACGGAAAACAAAACATGAATTATTCAAACCCTCTTTAGTAATAAGTGTCCTAGTAGCAGAATATTGTTGCTGGATAAAGTGTAATTACAGGAACCGCCAAGGTGTGTCTGAGGCATATGGCTGTTTCTCACGGGGTGACTGTGTTTTTTCCGCTGGGTTTCAGAGAAGAAGGATGCCTGTCTTTGTTGTGGGATTTGTGACAACAATATGAGATTACTGCCATTTTATTTATGGCCGCCAGTTTTCCTTATTTGAAGCTTTCTTGTTTTTCCTCCACCACAGAGGATTTGGCTGCTGCCAAAAGCTCTATCCCTGTCATTTATCATTTATAGGTGCCAGTCAATAAATTATATACGTGAATGATTCATTCAGGCACTAAGTGCAAGCAAATACTGTGTAAGCTGCTGTCCGTGTTCATGTTCAAAAGGAGTGTCCTCTTTAATTCATCAGTCTGTTTCTCACTGGAAACTCTCAGGACTTCTCTGCATGCTGCACATGCACTGTAAAATGTTGCATCTTGGTCAATCAGATCTACTTGTATAAAAAAAATTAAGCACCATTTAGTTTCTGTGTTGCTTCAGGCTACTGACTGAAACAAAGCAAACTGTACAGGAATGAATTTGAATTTCATTCAAAAGACACATTTTTATTAATTTCATAATTCTGCTGCACTACATTCACACTTTGAGGATGTTTACATGTTGAGAAAAAAATGTAAAAACTGAAAATGGACTTCTCGTGATTCCTCCAGTTTATCTGGTGACCAATCATTGAACAATATGCTAGCTGTACAGAAAGAGCTAAAACTAGCTCAGACTTTCCAAAGTCCTCAGGAAACGGGACAGAGACACAGTAAAACTAAATGTTTATAAAGACAATGTATATTTTCTAACCTTCAGATTTCTGCCGTTAAGCCTTTCAGATATCAGGCCCAGGCCCTTTCCTCTCCTGCATGCTTTTTGCTCATTTGAAATTTTCTTCCACGCAATCAAAACCTGTGAAGACTCGATGAAGTGAGCTTCCAAATAATTACATGACCAGTAAGATCCAAACTACAACTACAGAACTAAACTGCACTGTTGTGTTACAAGAAAGATCATAAATCCGTAAAATCTAAATCTATATGTTAGTCTTTTAAAAAGCGTGTGAGATTTTGTAAAAAAGTCTTTTGTTTGAGGGCCTTCAGAATTAGATCAACTAAAGATTTGTCTCCACAGGAGAGAGATAAAAGATCTCACAGGAGCTGAGGCAAAAAGGCAAGCCAGAAGAATCAGACAGGTCGTTTCCAGAGGGATCGATCAGAGAGAGCAGGGTGGGGAGTCTTTCATGGTTGCAGAGTAGAGAATGTGCATTAACATGGACCTTAGTAGTTAAAGAGAGAACACATCTGAAATCAGTCTGTTCTGTCTCTGTACACTTACAATCTGTGAACCATGCTTCCAAAATTAGTCCAAAGTTTCCGAGTGATCTGATTTCTTAACTGCATATAAACAAACTGCATCTGGCAACCTAACGGTCCTGCTTATAACGAGAGGAGAACATGTGAAACTGATTAAGGTGATTAATTGGTCAAGTTAGTCAGAGCTGGAGTAGGGAGGACAGGAACTGAAAGTGAGCGACCACAAAATAAGAGCACAGAGGAGGAAGTAAAGTCAGCTGCAAAGTGTACAGGTGAAAACTGTGACAGTTTGTTGTGACAAGCAAAGCAGGACAGGGAGAAGCTTTAATGTCTCCTCTCAAGGAACCACACAGGATGGAAAGTCATTTAAACAATACTGAATTTTAAATAAAGACTAAATTAACTTCAGAAATGAAATTTGGTGGTTGTAGTTTTGAATCCATCTCAATCATTGTGAAGACAAAACACCACTGAGACTGAAACAGCCTAAATAACCTTGGCCCAGCCTGCCCAGGTGAAGTGCATCAGATTCATTGGCTCCACCCATCCATGCTTGCAGCCAATGTGCATGGAGAAACATGGAAAACATGAGGAAGCAGGATGAGCACTGACAGGGACGTCAGCTGTTAAACTGACATCAATACAAGATCATCTGAAAGATAATTATAAAATATCATTTTATTTAGCTGAGCACCAGGTGTGGTGAGATTATTAGTGACAACTACCAGATGAAACCACAGTCAGCATTTCAAATAGCCCTTTATTAATTTGTTTGCCATTGATAAAACATTTTACACAACTCACGAGGAATGATATTTAATTTCAACTGTATTTGATAACAGTTGAAACAAGAAGTAAGAAATAAAAATAAAACAGAAATATTGCCATTGGTTAAAGTCTCTGTGTCTTAGTGTCTGAGAACAACATCAAATATTGACATTGAACTGCAGAATAAAAAATGGCACTAGAAACAGTATATATATATCTTTGCCATGACAAAAGCACAATTGCACATCTCACCTGTAGCATGCGTTTCCATATTCTTTAATATATGTTCAGTTTGACCGCTGTTTCCTGCTGCTAATTATGAAACTTAATGAAAAAGAAAATGAACAAATTACTTTGTCTTTTCTTGTTGACAGTCGCGTAGCAACAATGTTCTCCTGATGTTAACCACTTCAGCGTGGAGCTGGTGTGCACTTCACTTCTTTTGTCAGAAATAAACTGCCCCCACTGACAGTGCTGCGAATGAGGTTTTGGAACTTTAGAGCCATCTTCCAGTCTCAGTGCTTAATACAAGTTCTGTGTTTTTGACGCAGAGTAAAAGCACTCGACAGAAATGGAAGAGCTGCTTACGATCGGAAATAATGACAGTACTGAAAATGGTTGTGCAGATAGGCAGACAAAGCCTTCCTGAGAAAAACCTTTTCCTTTTTCTTTGGGAAAACTCAAAGTACATACTGTTAGCGAAATATATCAGTCCAGATGCGACAGTGTAGACCTTCAGCTTTTTTTTAAGATGTTTCACAAACATATGACATTTACCTTTTAGGAACTACAGCCATTTTAAACCTCCTCTAGTGTCTCATTAGCCTTTATAGATGTGTTTAGATAATGTAATTGTGGGTTTCGTATTTGTCTTCGCCACCATCCTGTTCTCCACCTTTCAGGACTTCAGGGGTCTGTACCTGGCCCAATAAAGGTTACATAAAAGTTGATAACCACAGGGATGGTGCACTTTCACCACTAGTGCATAGTATATACATAGTGAGATTATGATCTATTATACTGAATATATTTATGGAAATGGGAAACGATAAAAAACGCAACTATGCTGAATGAGATTTTGAGCAGCGCAGCTCCTCCTCTGCTTTCACTGTGTTTAATGGTTTACAGTAAGTTACATAATGAACAATCTTCTGGTGTCTTACTTTTCTTAAGAGTGTAGTGTTTAGTTTTCATCTGTCACAGTCTTAATTCCAGCTGCTGAACACTCTGTAGAGCAGCTTGGAGGCGCTGCTTGGCGACGAGGCAACTTTTTCCAGTTCAGTGTTTGTGGAATAAAAGCAACAGGAAGACAGACAGTCGCTCGGCACCCGAGGCCATAATTATCCTGTTTGTTTCAAGGCCGACGTTTTTGTTTTATTCAAATCACCACAGGGCTGACAAGGCTCGAGAAAGGCTCATTTTACTGTCATGTCAGGTTTGTCAGCACAAAGATGCAGCTTTGCATTAAATATCCAGAGTCTTTTGTTACAGTGCAAACTGAACTGCAGGAGACAAAATGTTTGTTTTAAAAGCCACATTAAATCGCATGAATTCAGATGCAGATGCCTCAGAGATTAACATTTCCTCTGCATGTGACGGGATTACATGCCTACGCGGAAGGGGAGTTTGCGTCCAACCGTTTCTGTAATGATCAGACATTCACACCCACTTCACACGGTGATTAGTCAGCTGTGTGGAGGTGAGAAAGTATGTGTGTTTGAACTTCTGTCAGATCTGTTTGGTGCAGTTTGTGGCACATTTCAGTTTTTACAATATCTCCCCTCTCATTGTGTGTTCAAACACATCGATAATCACATCTGATTTTCACCCTGATGGTGTTGATGATCCACAACGCCTTTGTAAAATCATTGCTCATTTTTCTCTACTGTTGATTATTATGGATTAAACACATAGAAATAGTCAGAATACCTAACAGAGCCTCCTGAAAATTATGCTCCTGTAAAACCTGTAGCCAGTGCAATACTCTTTACTGCTGGGGCAACAGCATCAGAGCCAGCGACACTAACAAACTGAATGATCAGGAAGGCTGGCTCTGTGCTGAGGACTTCTCTGGAACCTTTAGAGCAGATGCTGGAGAGGAGGATGCTGAACTGCTGAGCATCGTGGAGAACGGCTCACATCTTCACCACAGCAGTTTTAGTCACAGACTTCTCCAGCTCTGCTGCGACAAGGAAAGGTACAGAAAGTCTGACCCTGACCCTAGCGCAGTGCTGTGAGAGCCTGAACCTGAACCCAAACATAAAAATCATTAATAAAGTCTGGAGAAGAGTCTGGATATCTGAATGTTGAACAGCACAGAAAAGACAAGAGGACGTTGTAGTTTGGATATACTGGCGGCCAAAAATAAATGTGAATACCGTTACTCGTTGACTGAAGAGACTCCACCAAACACTGATTACAGACCAAGAGGTCAGAGTAGGCCTGTGGGGGAGTAGTAAGAATACTTCTCACAGTTACTGCTGTTCACTGTTCGCTGTTCTACTGTTCATGACTCTACTATAGATAATTTGGTGTCAAAGTGCATGTCTTTGGATTGTAAAGGGAAAACCACAGACACAGGAACAATGTGGAAACACCACACAGAAAAGTCAAACCCTTGTGACTATGAGGTGACAGTGCTAACTAGTCCACCACTGTGATTCTCTCGTAAAAACACCAATATTTAAATATCTGGTTATGATGAAGTGACAGTGTGACAGAGCTGGAGTGTAGGCACAAAAAAAAGATGAAGACTGAAAAACTGGCTGAAGGTTAGTGTAGATGGAGACGTTAAGTTTCTTTTTGCTTTATTGACACCAATAGAATTAAAGTTAAGTTTAACAAAAACAGACATTTAAGAAAAATGCATTTGCAGAAGGAGACAAAAAGCATCAGTATATTTCTGGATGGAAGTGGGACAAGGCAGTGGCAGCTTGAAATGAGTCTGTAAATACTTTATTCATGCATGAAATAACTCAAAGTAGGAAATAACTTTGCAGATGAAGTGACTCCTCCTCCTCCTCCTCCTCCTCCTCTTCCTCTTGCTTCTCCTGACATGATTAGTTCATGTAATGACTTTTCTTCAGAGATGATTTTTTTAGAGCCTTGCTCTCTTGCTTCCAGCCTTTCTTCTTCTTCTTCTTCTTCTTCTTCTTCACCTCGTTGAAGAGCGTCCTCTCACAATACCATGGTGAGACACTGGTGAGACACTGCTGACTCTGCTTCTCTCTGTTTCTGTGCCTTTAGTACCAGATAAAGCTGCTGCGGGAATGAAACACACTAAACAAAACTAGATCATTGTTGGGTTTGTGTTCTTTGCCTTATCTTCATTAGCAAATACAGTTTTCAGTGCTTTTCCAGTGATAGACTCACTTCAAATGAAAACCCTTCCTCATTATTATAGCTGGCATTTAAACAAACGTTTTTTTGGTATCATGAACATATCCACTTTCAGACTTCCCTGCTCTGGCTCTTCCTACTTAAAGGTACAATCCATGATTCTAATTCATATTTTATCATAGTCAGAAAAATGTTCCTTATCATCCTTTAGCTGTCCTTCCAGTGTGTGTCAGAAAACCTCTGGTTCTGTAGTGTGCAGCGCTGGTTCTGTAAATGTGGAAACACGGACCATTAATTACAGATAACGAACACAAAGACCTCCGCTACTCTTGCTCAGTAGAGAGTGAGAAAGAAAGAGAGGAGAGGACTTAGAGGGAAAGGAGGCTCCTCAGACTCCACAGCCACAGAGAACTAGGTAGCAAGTACATAAAATGAAAAAGCAAGACTTTTCTGGAGCACAGACAAGCTAGAGGTCAGTTGACAGGTGACACAGCATAGATTGCTAGTTTTTAAATGTATGATGCTGAAGCTAATTTTCCTTTGTGTTATGTTATGGTTATTTTTGTGATAATTAGATTAAATTTTATTTGATAATCATGTTTTAGTTGGATCAGCTCCTTCGTCAGTCGCTGGTATCACTGCTGTACTTAAATATAAATATAGTTTCTTATCCAAATGTCAACTGTCTCGCTCTAATTCTAAATGATTTGGTGCAGCAGGGCAGTGTATTTTAAAATGTAGTTGAAAATAAAATAAAATAAATAATAAAATATGATAACAAAAATAAAATAATATTTTATAAAAAAAAATAATAACAATATAATAATAATGTTAAAGGAATGTGTCACTGTGTCCAGCAGTTAGTCTGATTGGTTTGCTTGTAATAGTTTCTAAACAATAGAGCAGAATAAGACACCAAGCTACAGCCAGTGCTTGTTAGCAGGAGATACTGTCGGGTTTAGTCTTTGGTTGACAGGAAGAAAATACATTATAAAACAATCATGTCCTAAAAACATGGTGTAAAGTCTAAACTGAAGGTCCTGAATGTCAGGACAACCTGAACAGGATGAACCCATCCTCCTCAGCAGCACCAGGGAAGTGTCCAGCACAGCAGGTGATCCATCAGCTCCAGGTGGGTGGAGCTTATCCTGCCTCCTGGTGCTGCAAGGAGCCAATCAGATGAGAGGCACCCCCCCCTCGTCCACGAGCCAAACAGCAGCTGTCCTGGTGTGGTGGGAGGGACAAGGGCAGGGAGGAAGCCCCGGCACAGGAGCCGCTTTTAGAAGCAGCGAGCAGACCGATATAGTGTCCAGGACAGAACAGGAGAGCAGAGGACGGTGAGAACAGAACGGTCAGAACGCCAGCACCAAGCTGACGACAAGAGCACACAGAGGGAGGGAGGGAGGCTGCAGTGTTCCCAAGGACAAGTCAGCTGTGGCCCAGGACAGCAGCAGGAGAAAATGTGGGCGGAGAAGGAGAGAAATGAGTGAGGCTGGTAAAGGTTAAGTTCACAAAACATTTGTGGCGCAGGCCAGAGCCCATTCTGCTGTGATGATTTGTTTCTGGAAAATAATGATGCAGCTGGAAAACAATGATGTAATTCAACTCAAAACTCACTTTTCCCAAATGGGTACTACACTGCTCATTAGAAAACAGCCCATAATTCAGTTTCTGGCTGCAGTACTTTGCTGTACAGTATATTACTGACAGACATGTGAAATGAGTCTAGTAAAGAGCTGAAAACAGGAATCTGTGGTTTAGGGTTGGTCTTATTTACATCTTTATCATTCAGCTTTCTATTTTCAACATTATGTCAAAAAATAATTTCATATCAAGACTGAACGAGAGCAGGAGGAGTCTGCTGGGACACTGCATTTCAATTTTAGTTTTTTTGTGATTTTGTTCGCTTTTGAAAATAAGAGGGAAACAAGTAGTGAGTGGTTTAGTAGAAAGAAAACAGAGCAAATGTCATTTCCCACTGGCAGACTGGAGCAGCACCTGAACGCCTCACACTCCCAGACAAACAGTCTGAAGATGATTACTCTTCCCTTGTGAGTGCTGTGTCAGTGTTTGACTCTGCTACACCTGTAGCTGCTGACAACGGCGTGTTAGCAAACAGGCTAACTGTCTGCGCACGTGTGTG
Source organism: Helostoma temminkii (assembly GCA_900302695.1). Taxonomy (NCBI): domain Eukaryota; kingdom Metazoa; phylum Chordata; class Actinopteri; order Anabantiformes; family Helostomatidae; genus Helostoma; species Helostoma temminkii. Next base: position 71,098 of record OMLM01008065.1, read on the forward strand.
TGTGTGTGTGTGTGTGTGTGTGTGGCAGCTCTCCACCTGTCAGCTTGTGGAACCTTGTTTGAAGAGAAAACAAACCAGACTGAAACCTTGAGAGGAAGTCTCCAACATAATCATGACTCCAGCAGTGACCTGGCTTCCTGACAGAGAGGAGCATTATGGGAATTGCCCATGTAGTGCAGTATTAAACATTTACACGGCCTGGATTTGTTGTCATGGAAATAAAAGCAGTGACAACAGAAAACAAAATCAGCCTGTTTGAAGAAGCTGAAGTTCAAGTGACGGCAGGAGGAAGGTTAGCTGAGCGTTCCATGAATATTCACAGGAAACTTCCCCGGGGAAGAAAGACCCAATTAACAAATCCCATTAATTACCAGACTATCACAACTGATTAGGATATGGCCGTCTGCTCTCGGCTCACTGTGGCCCACATTTTCTGCTTCGTGGAGAAGAGTTGCAGAAAAAAAAGAATATAAAAGCACAGACTGCCACGTACAATCAGATGCTGCTTGAGTGGCCTCGCTAACACGAGCTCGTTAATACAGAAACACTACAGACTGTGACGAGGGAGAGGACAGCAGGAGATTAATACGGGAGGAAACTCTGCCAGGGCAGAGAGGAAAGACTAGATTTGTTTCCTCTGAAGCTCTTAGAATCTTCTAGAAACACATCAGCACAAGAATTCGGATTTTGTTGTGGTTCTCATGACACAACATAAAACTGTGAGTGTCCCATCATTAATTGCTAAACAGATTATTAGGAGCGGCTTATGATGAGACGTTACTATCACAATCATGATGCATGTTTAGTTTCTCTACTCCAGAGTGGCTTTTTCCACTGAGAGTAAGTAGAAGCGGAGCGTTATGTGTGTGCGTCAGGCTTTTTATCAGCTTCTAGATTTTACTATTCTCTTTGGATATTTGTCTTTTTACCATGAGGAAGGAGGATATGTGCATAAATTAGCTCAGTAATCTTGCAACAATAACCATAATATTTGCCATTTATGTGCATGGTTGTTCGTCTATATGTGGCCATGTGATAGACTGGCAACCTGTCCAGGGTGTACCCCGCCTCTCGCCCGTAAGCTGGCTGGGATAGGCTCCAGCACTCCCGTGACCCCTGCGGGGACTAAGCGGTATAGAAGATGAATGAATTTGCCATTTATTTTTTGTTCTTAAAAACTACATTAATGCTCATAATCATTTAGTTTACTCATAAATTATAATAATTTTTAGAAGAAAATCTTTCTTCTGCTGACTGCAGCACAGCAGAGGAAAGATGCTGGGGGAAGAAACCTGCACTGGGTGTATCCAGCCAACCAGCTAAAGAGAAACAAGAGGCCTTTTAGACACAGCCTAATGTTTTATTTTTGAAAATCAACCAGATTCTGTATTAGATTCTCAGTTCCTGTTCATCTCATCTGCTTTGTGCTTCTTGACATAATAGACTCAATGCGTATTTTTAAAGAGGTGGTGCCGTGGTGCTCCTGAGATGCTGCAGCGCAGCTGTGCTGCATTCAGGGACGGTGCAGTGTGTAGGCCCAAGCCTCCAAAAATGACAAACAGAAACACAACGGAAAGTAAGGTATGAACTGAACTGTGGATTTGTATTGTATAAGTCGGGTCAGCAGAACCGAGGGAGCTGCAGGTAGAGGACAGAAACCAGAGACACGGATCTGAACCCCACTGGTAACCAGTGAGGCCAGTACATGGGAGGTAGGTAAACAAACAAGTCAAGACTGAAACTGAAATGATAAGATACTGTAGAAGATAAAGAGGACTGAAGTGCATCTGAAGGTCACCAGCAAACAGGGTCAAAGTGGAAAATAACACAAATTTAATCAACATATAAAACCTGGTTCATCATCTTAGGTCTCCACTCAACCGGAGTAACGTGGCTTTTAGGTCATGTCTGAGATATTAGATCTGACATTTTTGTATATTTACTTAAGCAGTTTAAATGCTGAAAATCTAATTTCCAATGTGCTTCTCCCTCTTTTGTTGCAGCTGAATCATAACAAATTTAATCAGCAAAAGATTAAAGTCAAATTGACAAAGATCATCTCCTGTGTATCACCATGCAGAATGCTCTCAGTATGAAAACAGGCACATCTCTGACCTCTTTTTCTTCATCTTCCTCTCTTCTCTGCTGGCCACCCACCGGCTGCTAGAAGCTGATGACCATGATCCAATAGAAATCCCAGCAGCAGGTCGCTGTTGTCACATTTCAAACCCAGCAGAGACTGATGCTGCGATTTGGAGTGAGCTGTTTGTTCAGAGGGGAGAATACTGGAGGCAGGATCGGCGTCCTTATAGAACATAACACACACCGTAATTATCACACCAGTGAGCCAGTGAGGGCCAGAGTGTTTCTTTACTGAAGCTAAATCATTTTAATTATGAAGACAGCGGAAATCAATATGTTGTCTGTACATGCACTCACACGCTGCGGGAAGTCAGATATCCAATTATGCTTATCTTATTGCTGTGATTAACACTGAGCAGTTTGACCACACAGGAAGCTCATTTACTGCTTTAAAACCTCCAGCATAAAAGCCCCAGGCAGTCGTCTACATATAAACAATATAAGAATATTGATATTTTTATTTTCCAGTTTACTGATGAAATTAGTTGTTCATGTAAAGACCGGTTAGCAGTTTATTATCTCAAACGTGGAAAGGTCGTAAGAGTGGATGGTCAAACATACTGCAGCTTTCAGTTGTAAAATTTGTGCTCAATTGAACATCCTTAGTGAAAATGAGCCAACATGAGTTTCCAATAAAATCAGGTTCCATCTAGATTTAGGAATCATTCATATTGATTCCAGTGTAACCACCTGAGTCTCACATGAGTTACTGATCAGTATGGGTCAGTCCGTGAGGACTGAGGAAGATCCATGTGAGCAATCATCCTCAGTTTGCAGTTGGGCCTCATCTCTGTCTTACATTATCGCCAGTAATAATTAGGCCAAACAATTGACCCTTATGGGCGACACTGGACCCCAAGTGGGATGTCTGTCTCTGCAGAACTCTTATTGTTCTACAAAATGAAGGCACAGAGACAAATATTAGTGGAACCTAATACATATAGAGAAATAGCTATGGTTTGGGTGGAAGAACAGAAACTGGTTCAGTCTTGGAAACAGAAATAGGCACCAGATACAAGGAAGCAACAGGTTTAGACATTGATTCAGAAACAGAGAATAAACAGGTAGATAAAGGAATAAATTGCAGCCTAAACTTAAAGCAGCCTCACAACCAACTGCCCGACAGCGAGCGCCACGTTTTCTCTCAGATGTGTGACGTTGAATGTAGAGTGAAGATGTATGTGTAAGGATATAGTGTCAGAGGTACATGTCCCCCTCACTTATGAAACCAAAACCATTTTGCAACACCTTTATGTTATTTTGTGATTCTGAAGTATTTGCAGAACTGCAGAAAACCTGTGTAACCTGTTAATATCTGAAGTGTCATTAGATTATTGCTTCAATGTGGAGTCACAGCTTCATTTTGATGAACAACTGTGTGATAGTAAGGGCTGTGCTTGCCATTATGGCATAACTGTTATGACCCTTGTTCGGACAATGTTGCACTACTGCCTGTAGTTTGAAAACAAGAAGCACCTGAAAGACTAACTCACTGGAAATCAGCAAGCCTAATCAGCTGATTAATTTGAGGGGAAGTAGGCAACAGGGAAGCTGAAAAATTGGCTGAACAAGAAGTGAAAATTAACTATCCAGGCAAAAGAGCCAGTACACAAGGAAACAAGGACAGTTCTACTTTATGAAGGGCTGTGATACAGAGGAAAAACCACCAGGAGGCAGATAGACAGGCTAATGAGGAAGCAGGGGGAGTTACAGCGGTACAGCGCAGAGAGCTCTTTTTACCCAAGACTGATAAATGTATCAGCGGCAAACATGGAGCCAGTGGAGCTCCGACATCAACAGGACAGGTGAGACACCTTTCTCAAAAACTTCAGAAACAAGGAGGAAACAAGTCAAATAACTTGTTCAGGTGGATTTATTTTTTCACTTTGACTCAGTGCTTCCAGCTCAGAGCCTCATTTAGCACCACAAAGTAATGCTGCCTGACCTCTATTCATGAGCCTTAGGAGAGATTCTGCTCTGCTTTCATTCTGCCTTTGATTCCCCTCTGCCTCTGACTGTACAGTACGCTTACATGTTTGACTAAGCAGAGCAGAGTACAGTACTGGATCTGGCTGACGGCAGGCTCAGCGTGGAGGCAGTAATGCTCCACAGTTAAATAATGCTAATCAGGACGGCCGAGCTGACCGACGCTCCTGCAGCTCAGTCCAGCCTAACAGGCAGAGAGGTAATACATTTTTAATTGCAAGTGTGATTATACGGCATGAGGAACCTGCACCGGCTGATTAAATGCATTTGGGTTAATATTAGAGGCCAATCATTCCCAGTGACAAAGCCTCTGGAGGAGGGAAGGTAATTGCGGGAGGACAATTATAATCCCTCATATTGTAATAACGGAAAATAATGTCCTCCAGGAGGCTTTTTTTACCAAGCAGACAAAAGATAAATTATTGGATGGGTGCTCATATGAACACTGCTGGCAGAAAAAAAGGTGAGATTCATCAGAAACAATGATTGGATGCTTATGTCAGCAGTTAGATTGCCACTGTAACAATACCGAAATATTGGTGGCAATAATGCTCAGCGGTTGTTGTTATTTCAAACAAATAGAGGTTATGGTCGGTTTCCTGTTTTGTTGCTGAGCTGCTGCCAGAAAAATCCAATCATTTAGTCTCAGGACGAGACGTTACTCTGTCAGTAGTTCAGCGTAATTCTGCATGTGCCCTGTGTAGATTTCTCTGTTTCTGGAATGTTAAAGGATCATTGTTAGTAACGTCTCTTTCAGATGAAGCAAATGTAATAAAAGGTATCACTGCACACATTGTAATGCAATATGTTATTTTCATATTTAGACCCTTATTTCACCAGCTCATGTGTTGGTAGGGACTGAAACCAGGGCTCTGTGCAGACGTTTCCTAAGGTTTCCCACTGTCACGCTGAAACAGAAACGGGACAAACACAAACTGTCACAAAACTGGAGGTCACGTAACATGAATAATCTACTTACTGACAGGGCTTTTTAATAACAGCAAAATATTACAGTACCATGTATGTATGAAAACTATAGATGTTCAAAGTAAAAGCAATCACTGTACTTGGAAGGTATCCTTTTAACACGTACAGACAAGATTACTACTGAGAAGTTAGGTTTTGACCAGATGATGGCGCTAGACTAAAAAGTCAGGATTATCAGAGGTTATTTCATAACCAGGGGAACATTAATGGCTGAAATAAATTTTATTATGTGGACCTCATGTTGATGATATTGATAAAAATTTAGGACTGGGATTTATCCCCTGGGACACATGAAACCCTCAACAGTCCAACCAGGTCTTAATGAGAAGGAGTTGACTTTTTGAATTGATGAACTTCTAAAACGATGAGAATCAGATTTGTTTTCTGTGTGTGTTGACTAGAAACCAGGACAATGATCGTCTCTCGTGAGCAGCAACAACACCGCTGTTGCTGACTTCCTGTCGTTCCCTCTGCCGAACCCTTGGACCGTGACGACAGTTGCTAAGTAACTAAACACTTGGACCTGCTGCACACCGAGTCCGAGGTAAAAAGGTAGAGCGGGGAGGACGCATCCATCAACATGTGGAATATTGTTGTAATTGGACTGCAGGATCGATATACATCCACTGCCCGACTCATCCTTCTCATCATCAAAGAGCACACACGCTGATGTGGGCTGCTGTGCTGAAAGCCATTTGGAGCTAATTTTTTTCATCAGTACTTTCTGGTCTTATTGTCAATTCAGAGCAGATCACAGCAAGACCTTTTATTCCCGAAGCTGCTGCGAGGCCATGTTTGTAAGTAAAGGTTAACTTTTGCTGCCTGCTCATCAAGGGTGGAAGAAAGTATCAGTAGTATCATAAAAATATTCAATATATTCCCTATTCCCATAAATACAAAGGATAATGCTTGTGCACAACTAGGATGTTATTTTCATTTGAGCAATTTCCTGAGGCTCTTTTTGCACTTTTATGTTTCATGGTGTTGTCATTTTCTAAAAATGTACACTTTACACATTGCACATTTTGGTATCTCACTGTGGGTAATAAACTCAAATGTTTGATGACTCAGCTTCTGAACTTGGATGAGGTCATTGCAGTTTTGCAACACTCTGACAGCTGTTGCTACTATAACCCTGTGTCCTGAAACTAATGTTCCTGTACAATTAATCTGCAATCATAGCCATTATGTTGCCATGCAATATGTTTTCTAAATGAATGAAGCGTCATGTTATTAAGCCAGAGCGAGTCACAGTGGGATGGATGGCAGATGTATAATGCCCAGGACCGAGAAGGCGTTGACCTGAGTTCAAGACCACAGTTCTGTTAGATTTTCTGTGTTAACCCAGCCCAGTCTTTCTCTGACCCTAACCCAGTGCTGAGAGAGCCTGAACACAACTAAAGAACACATTGATAAAGGTAGAGTCACATATCTGTTGAACTGCAAGATCAGATATTTTGGCAGGAAAGGAAAGAGCATGTTGTAGATGTGAGTACGTACTTGTGACCTGTCATTTTAAATGTGAACGTTACGTTGATAGAAAACATTAGCTGGCTGCAATTATGTTCCCTATATGTTCTTAATAAAGTTAAATTCCTTTCAGATGTCTTTCAAGTTATTTTCAGTATCAATCACCTGAGTTACATCCAGATATTGAATCAACATGTTTGTTTCTCATTGTCCCTCCTGCCTCACATCCCTGACTCACCATAATATACAGTATGCATATCTTCTTAAGTGTAACAGGAGTCATTAATGCTCTCATGCTGTTTTATAACGTCTCATGGCTCCAGATTTAAATGAGGTGTAAAATACAGGCAGGCTGTGGCTGCATCATCACAAACGAGTAGCAGCCGTAAGACGATGCATCACCTACTCTAAATCTGTAACGCCTCAGGAGAGAAACAACATACAGTAGCAGACAAAGCCTGGGTCAATGATCCAAATATCAACGCTGTAAACTGAGACTAATTTACTTTACTGGGATGGGAGACGACCTTCCAAACACTTACATGAGGAATAGTTTATTGATATATGATGTAAGTAAAACAATGTGATTATGTAGGAGTCACATAATTCCCCTTTTGGGGGATAGAAACAGGTCCTCGACGTCCCCAGACTGTTTTTATATTTTCATGCTGGAAAATCTTCTTCTCCTTTTTATGCTTGTTCAGAGCCTGTCTCTGGAACAACTGGTTTTTAGCTAGAGCTAACTTTGCTGACATATCGGTGACACATGGCTCATGTAGGGTGCAGTGTCCTTCTACGGTGCACAAACACAGCAGCAGGATCATGAAAAACAGAGACAGCTGAGCTCATCTATATTAAAATGAGGTCACATAACCGTGCCGTGCTGATCTCACATAACCATGCAATTTAAACAGCCTTCTACTGGCCTTCTGGTCCATCATGGTCTGACCTCACTTACAAGTAATTTACAAAGCAGCAAAAATCCAAGTCAGGGAGAAAAACTTTAAAGCAAAGAGCGATCAGAAGAAATTTGTCAGTTTCATAAACAGACAGAAACTCAGCTACCTCAACAAACAAATTCCAGACAGCACTCACTTGTTCGGTCCTAGTTTAATGCTTTATAAGATAAATCTTTATTGTCATTGCACAGTCATACTTAGTACAGCAGTACAACAAACAAAACACGTTACCACAGCAATGGCTCCATATTAACTTTCATTCTGAGACTGACCAGTACTCCTCCATTGGTTTTACAGGTATCCTTTCGTGGAAAGTGGAAGTTGTTGATGTTGACTGATGAAAATGAGTCATCTTTAAAAGACCATGAATGCCTTGACCATTCTATTAAAAATGTCAGTATTCAGCTCTGTCCACATATCTGGTCTAGGTTTTTTTCCTCTTTGGTTTCAACAGGAGAATGCCCTTGTGCACTGAGTCTTTGTGCAAAAATTCACATACCATGTGTGCCCTCATACAGTATAGTGTTTAATGTTTTCAGGAGGTGAAAGGGTTCCAGCTTCCAAGTCAAAATATCACATTGTGCAGCGTGACAGAAGCTGACAGCACCGTCGTCATCATGGGTGTCCTTGGAGGCCAAAAACCTGTTTGGCCTGTAGAGCAGCTCTGAAACCTGACAGGGAAAGAGAGGGGTACGGTCTGACACCACTGGGCTGACCATGCGTGACGCTCGCATTGTTCATATTGCCAGAGAGAGAATAATTGGACAAAGTCTTCATGTAAATTTCCCCAGGCCACAGAATGTAAGGTGGGATCTGTGCATTCATGCAGATGACAAGTTGAGCTCCTGGTTTCTCCAGACTCTCTCTGAATAATCTGAAGGAGAAAAAGGCGACACTCAAAAACCAGCCTGAGAAACGGGAAGGTGACAAGAATTAAAGAGCCACATGTTCAGCTGAAAGAAAACAACAAACAGACGGCTTTAGAGGAGCCGCAGCTCCGAGACAAGCATGTCAAACCAAATCCATGTTCAGCCAATAAATATCAGACATGTCCTGATGTCTGTGGCAGGCTGACATGCAGAACAGAGGCAAATGTATCCAGAGAGAAAAAGATGAAGGACTTGGTGAATTAGATATGCAAAAGAAATGAAAGGGAATAATTAGACAATCATCAAAAACGGCACATTTCTTTAAATTTTCGACACTAATGAAAAAAGGGTGATTGAAGCTTATTGTTTTGAAAACCATGAAAGCTGTGAGGCAGAGGAAGATGGAACATGTTTGTGATGCTCAGACGGAGGCAGGCGTGTTGCTGCTGGTAATTCCTTCTGTCATAATGCTCCAGTCCACAAAAGGCACTGATTTTTGATAGTGAAACCTGTTCAAAGCTTCCTGATTTTTTTCTTAAGCTCTTTGGAGACAACCAGATACCAGATGGACTTTCGTATGTAATAAAATTCTTTCTAGGGGCTGCTCAGATATTGTTTTGATGAGAATGGGACAGACATGAGGTTAAATTAACTTCAGCCTTCAACCACCAAAATGTGATCAGTTTGTTAGTACTTAGTAGTTAAATTAGTGCCATATTTTTAGATATCCATTCAATGAGCTCCTGAGATACTGCATTGACTAAAATATATTCAATTGCTCAATTCAAATACTTTATAGTATTTATAAATCATAGCAAAAATATTGTCAGTGCACTTTACATAGTCAGGTTGAGTATAAACAGTCAGGTTTAAATTTAATGCAGTTAAGATATGTTTTTTGGAATTTGTCATGAGTTTTTAATTGTTCAGTTTTTCTGAGAACCAGCAAATCTCACACAGAAGAATTTCCATGACGATCACCTTGTTTAATTTGATGTGAAACATTGAATATGTGAGCAAAGTCAAATTCAAGGGGTTTGGCCAAAGTGTTAAAATTTACTGCCATTTTTATTGCTCACACTGGCTCATAAATAATAGAACAAACTAATGTAATTACAAACATGAAGATTGCCTGTAAAACGTAGATGAAGATCCTTTGCATTCAATGACTGCATGAAATCTGGAACCCATGGACAGGATCAGTTTCCTGCCTTCAGCTGCTGCTTGTTTGTTGGACTTTCTGCCTTCAGTCTTGTTTTCAGGAAAAGCAGCTCTGTTGGGAAATCCGGTGACCTGGCCAGTGAAGTAGGGTCAGAAGCTGCACACTGGAAACATACAGCTGGAGAGAAGCAACTAGCAATGAGCCGTCTTTAAAATATCTGTCAGATTAACACTGCGCGCAGACAGCCAGCTCTAATCTAACACAGGTTGTTGACTGATTGACTGAAGGACAGATTGACTGTCTGTCTGTTTCATGTTGCAGCTTCATCTATCATGGTACTTTATTAAAATGATTTAGCTTATTCAGAAATATGCCAGTGCATGTCCTTCCCTCCCTCAGGGCATGCTCATTACCAGGACTTGTCCTTAAGATCTTCTTTTCTCTTCTGTCAGGACGTGGAGGAGGGATATACCAAAGAGAGGCCAGGCTGTTAAAGTTAAAGGCATTCATTGTTCATGTTCCTCCAGCTTTTCAGCATCTTTGAACAGAAACAATATGATGTTGTTTACACAGAAAATGTAAGAACATTAAAAGTCCCAGGGTGCATAGCGGTTCAACTCATTAGGGCAACAACAGCTGAAATAAGGTTGAATAGATGTCCAACCTTTTGACTGGACATTGTTTGGATCTGCTGCAACACAAAAGCTTCAGTTAACACAATAGATTTAAGTCAGGCTCCTTATTTGACTGTCAATCACAGGAACTAAAAGGTGCTGGCAAACAAACAATCTCAGGAAGCCATGTTAATCAAAGTGGGATAATGATGACTTCATGTCAAACACAGCATCACAGACAGTAACACGTGTAATGATGAACAATATTATGAAAAGTAATGCAAAGCAGATCAAATGAAATGAGGAGAAGCTGCATTTAGTGGAAAAGTGACTCAACGGAGCAGCTGCTAAACCTCTGACCCTGCCACGAGGCGGGAGACGAAGCTTATTTGCAGCTCACTTATAAACAGGGGATCAACAACCAAGGACACAACCAAGATGATCCTTGTGGAATTTTGTAGCTGCACGGTTTCTGGTGGAGACGCTGCATGAATGGACACTAAGAAAAAGGAAGTCCAAAGATCTGCATCCTGTTTTCATTTCAGGACAAAACTCCACCAATCAGTTGCCACTGTGTTCAGGTTGGTTCATCTGTTTCCCTCATCCAAGTGATGAAACCTGAAGGCTGAGTCAGCGAAGCCAGGGAATGATCTGTTCTTGCACCTGCGTATGTGTCTGACAGTTTTTTTCTGAAGTCTGAACTTGTATGATGTTTTTTTACAGCGTAAAAAAACGGAGCACTGGTGGTCTAGAGGTTTCACACAACTGAAACGTCCCCACAGTTCAAGTCTGATCTCTGTTGCATGTCACACCCTCTGTCCCCACGTTTCCTGTTTGCCTCTCGATGTTAAATAAAAGGCTAAAAGTGCCAAAAATCATTTAAATATAGTTTCTCAGCAGCATTGCAGCTGGAACTTACTGTGTATTTGTTTAGTGTTTTTGTTTTTGAAGTTAATAACATATAGCATGTCTGCATGTCTTGTTGGGTTTTCTGTATTATTTAGTTGTATTGTTAAATTCTGTAAGGTCTTAAACCTTACATTGTAAAGTGACTTGAGATTGGCGCTGTATAAATAAACTGAATTGAATTGAGTTCAGACTGAAATGTTTACGATCTGGTGGACCGTTCTAATCTCCACTAATCTGCTGTGATCCTGTTGCAGGTTTCTCACCTTTCCTGTATGTTAAGGTGCCTGAAGGTTCAAGACGATATCCTGGAAATCTGTTATTTCTTATTTTCACTTGCCTCATGGGTAGATTTACATGCAGAAAGTAACATTGTCTCTGTCTCCGTGTGTGTAAACTTGATGTAGACTCAGTTTGGCACTGAATCTGTCAAATCTCATAATTATTTTCAGGGGACCATGAATATCCACAGCAGATCTCAGTTTGCTGCTTTGCCTGGTTGGTGATCCAGACAAAACAAACTTTGGTGAGAAAGATGCTGCAGAACCATAAGTTTTTTGTTGTTTTTGTAAACATTTTATCTCACTTAAATCCAAACTTGGCGCTCAGCCTCTAGTCAGGGAATAAAGAAGCTACCGTAGTAATGTAACGTCTGCGTGCTGCTCCACCTGCTCCACCTGCTCGCTCTGTTTATATGTGTTTGTGTGTGTGTTGCCATGGGGCGTTTTGTTTCAGCTGCTCATGTGTTGCTCCCTGAAGATTCGAAGCATTAACACCAAAACACAACAACTGTATTTCCATCATCCTCCTCCTGCTTCCTAAACTCCACCGCTGTGTGTTTCCAGTCGCGATGAGAGAGAAAGCGAGCCAGGGCTTCATTCTGTTCTTTATTCTTGTCTTTTACCTTCCAAGAGGGAAACAGACGTATTTCATTTGAGCCAAAAATATTCTCCTCCTACCTGCGAAAAACACTTTAGTGCACCTGCTGTGATCATTTTGTGTTTTCTCTCAGAGGACTTCCTGTTTCTGGAAACCCGCCTCGACAAGCTGCGTGTTTCAGGGCCAGATTTTTTCACTCTAGTATGTGTTTTCTTTCTCTGTTTTTTTTTAAAGACGGGTTATGTTTTATGTTGTGTGGGATTGGAAGGAACAGATGACATGTACAGATGGATGGGGAGTCGAGGAAAAGGAGGCGGGAGACCTGAGTCATCAAGCAGCTACCTTCATGTAAACGTGGGAAACAGAAAGTGAGGGGTTACAGAAAAACAGAGACTTCACGGTGGCCATTTGGCAGACAACAAGGAAGAGGAAGAACAAAACGGAAAACAGGTGAGACTGGAAGATAATGTAAAAAAAAGATTAATAAAAAGAGAGAAAACTAAGATCAAGAGGCAGAAAAAAGAAACAGAACAGAAACACTGACGAGCAAAGAGAAGAGCGGGCAGGATAGACAGGGATGGACAGAAGTTTCTGAAATGAGGATAGAAAAATAGATTCTTAAAAAGCTGCAACTTGCACATACACAGAACCCCTTTCATTTAGTAGTTTGGTCAAACTCTTATTTCAAGGTCAAGAAGCAACTTTGATGGTTAATAATATTAAGATTTTATCTCGAGAGAAATCAATAATCTGATTTGTGTGAACAAAATAGTTTTTCCTCTTCATAAGAAATGACAAGAGAGATCTAGAGTGTATTACATGCTCACACACACGTGGCACAGTTCAGCTCATGTTATAACATCAGCTGATACAACATGTTGGAAGCCTGCATTCACCAGTGTGCTTCCTTCCTTTCTTCTGCTGCACTTGACGTTAATGCTAGTAGTTATAGGTATGAGACTTTAATAAAATTATTCATTCACTGATCTCTAGTCACTGTTTATCTAAATGCACAAAAATTATATTTAAAGTCGGCACAACTAACATCGTGTAGATACTTGCCTACTCCAGCTCGCCCAGGGGTTCAGCTCTCCCTCCCATCTCCTCTGGGTGTCCCACTGAGCTGCAGCTGTTCTACCTGAATCACTCACTTACCTGCATCGCTTCCACATCACTGTTGGCTTCCTGCAGCGTCTGACGCACAGATGGCCTGTAAGGAACAAAGAACCAGAACTATACTGTTTACTCCATACAGTCCTGTGAAAACGTATTTGCCTCCTTCCTGATTTATTTTGTTGGGTTTTTTAGCATATTTGTCACACTTAAATGATTCAGATCATCAAACAAATTTTAACACAAAGATAACCTAAGTCACAGGTGTCAAACTCCAGTCCTCGAGGGCTGCAGCTCTGGTTGTTTTCCAACTATCCCTGACTTACCCTCTGCTGATTACCTGGATCAGGTGTGTTCAGCCAATCAGAAGCTGTAAGTGCAGGGATGGTTGGAAAACAAGCAGGGCTGCGGCCCTCGAGGACTGGAGCTTGACGCCCCTGACCTAAGTAAATACAAAATGCATTTTTTAAATGATTATTTCATTTATTATGGGAAAAAAGCTCCAAACTGCCTGGTGCTATGTGAAAAAGTAATTGCTCTCTAAACCTAACAACTAGTTGTCCCACTTTTGACACAAAAATGGAACAAAAATGCTTGATTGCAGTTTTCGTCCCACTCTTCCTGCAGAATTGTTATATTTCAGCTGCATTAGAGGGTTTTTGAGCTGTAACGGCCTGTTTAAGGTCATAACTCATCTCTCAGCATTTAAGTCCGGACTTTGACTAGGCCACTCTAAAACCTTCATTTACATTTTTGTTGTTTTTTTATTCAGAGGTGGACTTGCTGGTGTTTAGGATCACTGTCCTGCTGCATAACCTAAGTGCACTCGGGGTTGAGGTCACAAACTGATGATCAGACATTCTCCTTCAGAATTCATGGTGCCATCAATTAGGACAAGTCGTTCAGGTCGTGAAGCTGCAGAGCCCCAGATCATCACACTACCACCACCATGTCTGACTGTTAACAGGTGTTTGTGTTTTTGTGATTTTTTAATGAAATGCTGTTAGTTTTGCATCAGATGTAACATGACACACACCTTCCAAACAGTTCATCTTTTGTTTTATCAGTCCACAGAATATTTGTCCAAAAGTCTTGGTGACAATCAAGATGTTTTTCTGGCAAATGTGAGACGAGCCTTTGTGTTCTTTTTGGTCTCTGCAGTAATGACCTCCTTGATGAGTTGTCGTGCTCATGGAGTAATTTTGGTAGCTCGACCACTCCTGGGAAGGTTCTCCACTGTTCTATGTTTTCTCCATTTGCAGTTAATGACTCTCACTGTGGTTCACTGGAGTCCCAAAGACTTAGAAATGTGTGTTTTGGACAACATTTTTTCAAGTTTGACCTAAACTGCATAAAATACAACATATGTATCTAATTCTACAGTAAAATGTTTCAGTTCTGTGCACATTCACTACACTTTCAAAGGAGCCAGGTGATATATTGCATCTTGTCTCACAAAAAGATGAAGAAAGAAAAACAAGATGCTGCAGGTTTTGTAGAAAAAGTAATTGCAATCAAGTTCCATTTTCCATTATAATACACTGGCTCTCTTGTGTTTTCCTTTTGAATGGAATGCCCTTGTACCAAATATAAATCCAGCCATTTCAGTCTTTGAATCTGAAGAGAGGAATTAGATGCAATTTGAGTGCTGCTGATTGTGGGTTTATTAACTTACTGTACATCTGTGAATCACAGTTGGAGTGTGTCCAACAGAGAGGATATACAGGTCCGGGTGAAGCACAGCAGATTTATTAGAGAGAAACAAACTAATGATGATAAATGAGGCTTTGCTCTTTGACTTGAGAGGTGGCAGAACACACTGACAACACCAAGGTTGTAAAATGTTTCCTGCTGGATTCAAAATGTTAGCCGCTTGGTCGGAAATGTTTCCCGCCAGGCTTAAACTGTGACGTGCTACGTTTAAAACGTTCCCTGTTAGGTGCACAGTGTTGATCTGTTAGACTGGTAGGTTATCTGCTTATTTGGAAATGTTATCTCTTGTGTGCAAAGTGTTTTCCCTTTCCCTTTACAGAATGACAATCATCCTCCATGGGATCAGATCACTGCAGGTCAAACTTGGCCTAATTAAAACCTAACACTGTGCTCAGCCTGCGTTCGAAACCACCACGCTGCCTGTGTGTTGATGTCTGCCTGCAGGAGTGTGTGTTTGAATGGTCACAGACAGCTGTTAATGCACATTACTGCCACTGTGAAGCACAGACAGTAGCTCTGCTCCACAGGAGCCAACATATGCAACTGTTCCTGACCCACTGAGAGCTGCTGTTCTGGAAGCATCATCACAAAACCAGCAGCGCTGACTGGAACTGGACTGGAAAATGCAAACATGATGGTTTATGTTGGGGTGTGTGTGTGTATATGTGTGTTTATGTCAGTGTATTGTATCCACATTGCTGACTGAGTCCTTATTTGGTGTGAATGGAGAGTGAAAGAGTAAAAGATGGGCAGTGTGTGTGTGTGTGTGTAAGTGAATGTTTTTAATTTGCCGTCTTGCTTCTGCTTAGCCAGCAGTCAGAGCTGCTGCCTGTTTGAAGACACTGATGGATGAGGGCCTGAAGCACGCACACACACACACACACTTTTGCTCTATTTATGCTTCTGTAGGCTCCTATGAATATAATGGTAACCAACAGAATTATATGGCATATCTACAGTACACGCTCCACCCTGACCTTAATCTAATAATCCTTAAATGGTTTCTCTTGAGAAGTAAGAAGCAAACAACAAATGTCCTCACTGGTGAAAATCTTGGTTAGTTGGCAAAGAAGTTGTGAACACAACACTGACATTTCCTAGCCTGCGCCTGCACTCTAAATTCTCATTAAGGAATTTTGTGGAATCAGCTAATATTCTTGAATTAACTTAACATAAATATCAAAGTTTGACATTTTTAAGCTAATTTAACTCTAGTTATTACTGTCAGAACTTAGAAGAAATTAATTCATTTGACTTATAATTTTAAGTTAAAACACTTCAAGTCACAACAACTAATGTTCCTAAGTTCACTCAACTCAAATTAAGTTGATAAAGAAACCTTCCTACAAATTTCCCAGCATGCATCGTTTGAGTTAACGCTCTCCAAATAATGTTCTTCCTAGTATTTTAACCAAAAACAGTCATGGTGGAAAGATGCTGTGTGTCTGTTATAAATATGTACATTAGAATCAGAACATATTTAGTCAACATTTAGTTGTGTTAAAAGAGGAAATTGCATTTGTTGACTTAACTTCATAGTTTAAGGCAGCCCTTAGACTCATATCTTCAGTGTTTGACCGTGAACGTGATATTTCAAAAGAGGCTCGATTGGATTTTCTCTAATTTGGCACAAACACCTACTTAGACTTTGGTGGTCAAAGTTCAGGGTCACTGTGACTCACTCACTCTCATCAACGGAATATTTCAGGAATACCTGAGAGATGTTTCTGACACAAACATCCACTTGGACTCATGGATTAACTGATTAGGATGTGTCTGGACAGATGTGCCTGGCTGGTGGAGGCAAACACTGCTGAGCAAACAGTTGCTTATTTACACATTCAGCAGCTATGGAGCAAAATGATCAGTCATTTGGAGTCATGTGCTGGACGTCTCTGAACCAATCCCATCAGCAGAGGATTCACAAGTGGATATGATTTTGTATTTACTTATTTCCATGTTGTCTACATTTGTGTGTACTTTATTTTGTGTGTTGAACAACAGCTTGGGGCAAGTCATACATTTTATAATAACTCAAACTGTTTAAAAATTGTTTAGCTTTGCAGGTGTACTGCATGTTTGCAAAACTGGAAACTGCACTAGTCTGGACAGAAGATGAAAATATCTCACCCATATGTAAATGTGTTTGTTTTAATTAGGTTTGTTTACCACCCAGGCCCTGGGACGGGACCCTAGTGTCAGAGGATTTCACAGCTGAACTCACCATAAAGCTCAGTGAAGCAGAAGTGAGCTGGGGATTTAGCTGATCATTCTCAATGTTTTCACATTTGTTTCTTTCTCATACATTATATTTATGGTTGCACCTAATGATTATTTTCTTCTCAGTTCATAGATTTAAAAAAATATATTTGGTTAATCTAAAGATTCGTTTTTCAATTGAAACAAATTGTTATTTTTGATAAATTGATTGATAATTGGGATTGAATAAACACGGCAGGCCTAATTAGGAAAGATCTTGTTTACTTTTTTCTGCCATTATGAGGCAGGTGCAGCTATTTGGACTCTAACTGTATTGAAACACAAATGACCTACACTCTGTACTGTCCCTGAACCTACCAAAGTGATGGGAGATGCTAAGCTAGGTAATGCTGAAACAGCTAGCCCTGATTGTAAGTAGAAATGTGCTCATTTTTTATCTTCAGAAGGCTCCTTACACTGACGCACAGCACAACAGTAATGAGAAAGTCTCATAAAGACTTCACTGGTACAACTTGCTCTGCTCGAAAAGCAGTGTTTCCACAACGCTACTAGCTAACAGTAGCGGTTAGCATCTGCCACCACTGAGTTGTAGTCAAATAAAAACACGACGTCTGCTCTCAGGCACCGACACATCCAACAATGAGCAGCATGAGTATTTATTAGTGACGTTCATCTGTTTCATCATATAGAGGTCAGAGATGCTTAAGCTTGTGCTGTTGTGGTAACATTATTCCAGTTTTCCAAAGCACAGGGAGCCATTTTATTAGGTCTGTGTTCAAATAAACCCACATTCATTTTATGTTTGGGATAAAAACATTTTCAACATGTCGGGGAGTGAGAGCTGCACCGATTCGGGATGAATGTAAATCAACATCCTTACATAAACTGCATAAATGATAAAGCCCCAATACTACTACTACTACTACTACTACTACTACTACTACTACTATTATTATTATTATTATCTGTCTCTGTCACAGAGAATTTGTACCTACAGGTCCTCACTAATATAAAGCTGTGTGATGATGCTCATAGAGCAGCTGATGGTGATGCTAATGAAAATTACCATGACTATGATTATGAAGATCATGGTCAAGGTGAGAGCAGGGATGATGATGATGATGATGAGGATGAGCTGATGACAGTAATAAAGAGCATGAAGGTCATGATGGAAATTATCGAAAGAGGACAATAGACATGCTGTGGATAATTTTTCTTCTTTATATATATATTTGTTTTGCATATGCCCCTCAGACGATGAAAATGATTTGACAATTGTAAAAATAAATAAATGATGACGATGTGATTTTGAAGATTTAATTTAGGTTGTTTTTATTTTCAACTTTTTTCTATGTTTTACCTTTTGACTATTTCAGCGATGAAAATGATGAGTTCTGATCATCAGGCCGCTGTTTCTCTTCCTTTCCCACAGTTTCATGTTTCCACCTGACCTCTGATTGATTTCAGTTTTGCTTCCTGTCGATTGCTCTTCCTCCTCCACCTTCATCATATGTCAAATATTAAATTCTCCGCTGTGGTTTTATTTTCCTCACGTCAGATCCATTTAGAGCCAACACTTAATATCAGCGCTTCATCAATTCTTAATGTGATCAAATCCAAACAGAAACTGCAGGGTGAAACCTACAGTTCAGCTGGAGACTGAAGGCTAGAACATCATTTTCATCATCATCTTCATCACTGTTGAGACAGGTTTAACCACCTTAACCATTTCTCTCTTTTTCTGACCTTTATATTTCCTCTCCCCTCCTTTCCTTCTTTTCTTCTCTGATATCCCCTTAAATCCTCCCAACCATCTTATTTCCTTCTTTTTCTCCATTTCTTAAACCAGCTCATTTCAGATTAGTTCCTCCTTATCTAGAAAGAACAGATCAGGTCACTTCGGTCTCAAACAAACTCAAACATTATCCTTCATATTCTGAAATGAAAAAGAAAACCCGGTTGATATTCAGAGTACGTTAACAGCTGTGTGCGGACATGCAGAGAGGAAAAGCAGACACACACTGATGTGTTTGAGCTGAGCATCGGTCTCCACAAGTAATATTTTAAAAACTCTTCCGTGAAATCAAACAATTTGTCATTTTACAGTATCTGAGTCTGAACGGTGTCACCTGACAGAGCTATTATTTTTAAACATTATGTAAATCACATTGATGATGTAAAATGTGTAAGAAATTCATTACACCACAAAATTTTGATTTTGTACATAATGTAGTGCAGCACAAAGAATCTACATGTCGCTTTATGTAAAACATCTGACGGACTGTGTCCAGGTTTCCAGAGCGACAGGACGTCTGACCAGTTTACACTGTACCGTGATCACTGGTGATCGACTCAACACAACCATGACTCATCGGAAATGAGCCTGTGGTCTTTCTTGCCATCATCTCCTTGATCTAATTTCCCTTGTTCCTTCTCCAATTCATCATCGTCTTCCTCTGTGCACTTTCCCTCCTTTTCTTTACACAATGTAGCAACTAATTGATGAGTTTTTTCTTCAAAGAATACTGCACACACACTTAAACATACAGTTTCAACATCACACACACACACACAGACTCACCCAGACACGACAACTCAGAGTTTTAATGGACACACACACAAACCAAGTGCTGAGCGCTCCCAGCCTGAGGAATAATGATAGGTGCCTAAAGCAGCAGTGTGAATGTCTAAACACACTTTTTCATGAACACTGCTCGCTCTGCTTTTTCTAACACTGCTGGATGGATGTGTCAATGAAAAGACGTGACTTCAGTATAAATACCAGTGAGCTAATGAGCTGCTGGTCCCTACTGGTAACTTTGACAACTCAGCTGACTTAACATGGGTGTTACTATGCTCCACAATATAAGATTACGTCAGTGGGAGAAGAGACAAAACTGGCTCTGTTGTGTCAGACACTGAAGGAACAGACAAACAGCCAAAGATGGAAACGTCATCAAAATAAGTGGAAGAAATGAGTTGAAATAATGTTTAAGAGGTGAAACAAAAGAACCAAAGCATTTCAGAGATTATGATCCAATAACATAAAAATGCATTGTTCTGAAAATGAGGCATTCTGAAACAAAAGTTTTTACTTTTTGTACTTTGTGTATATTTTGTTGGTATTACTTTTATTCTTCTGCTTAAGTAGCATGTGAATAAAGGACTTGAAGGATAAATGAAGGATTTATCGACTGGGATATTACAAACAACATGTCCAGGTTGTTACAAGAAAGAACAGCCATTAATTCCATCCTCTAGGGGCTTTTTGATTGGTTGTCTTTGTATTCACCAGTGACACATCCCTGTAGATAGATAGATAGATAGATAGATAGATAGATAGATAGATAGATAGATAGATAGATAGATAGATAGATATAGTCATCGTACAGGCCGGTGGCTGTTGGAACGGATCACTCCCTGCACCTTTCCTTGTCACAGCAGAGCTGGAGGAATCTCTGACTAAAATTGCTCCGATGTTTGACCAGTAGCTGTGGAGAGGATGTGACTGTTCTCCATGAAGTTTAGCAGTACAGTAGTCAGTAGTCCCCAGCACAGAGCCAGCTGATCACTTTATTCAGTCTGTTAGTGTCGCTGGCTCTGATGCTGCTGCCCCAGCAGACAGCAGCACTGGCTGCAACACACTGATAAAATATCTGCAGCATCTTGTTTCACACATTAAAGGACCTGAGCTTCCTCAGGATGTAGAGTCTACTCTGTCCCTTCCTGTACACAGTCTCTGTGTTGCACTTCCAGTCCAGTTTGTTGTCCAGGTGAACTCCCAGGTATCTGTACCTCTCCACCACCTCCACCTTCTCTCCCACAATAGAGACTGTGTCCAAGCTTGTCCTCCTCCTCATAAAGTCCACAACCATCCCCTTTAGTACCTCTGTACTCTGTCACCTCCCCACCACTGCAGAGTTATCAAAGAACTTCTGCAGATGGCAGGACTCAGTGTTGCATTGAAAGTCTGAGGTGTACAGGGTGAAGAGGAAAGGTGAGAAGACAGTCCCTGAGGTGCTCCTGTGCTGCTGACCACCCGCTCAGACTCAGATCCCAGCAGCTGTACAAAGTGCGGTCTGCCTGTCAGGTAGTCAGTGATCCAGGAGGACGAGGAGGAGTCTATTTGCATCTTCAGGAGCTTCTCTCTCAGCAGGACAGGCTGCATTGTACATGGTATAATTGCGGACAGTCCCATTCCTCAGTCTTACTGCTACTCCTACACCATGTCCTGTGGAAAGAGGAAGGTCTGATATTATTCTCCTAAGAAATCAGACACCTTAACTATACCATTATATGTCATCATACAGTGTCATTAACCGCTACGTAATATATGCAGCCAGTGTTTACAGCTTCATCTGTGGTAGCCTTGTAGGCATTAATTTGAATATGAGAATATCACTGTCAATGTATGGGCATGTAAGATTGAATTTAACATAAAACAATAGTTGTCATAATTTTAAAATCCTTATTCATTCCAAAAATATTTATGTTTCTGGGATGTCTCTGTGTTTGTGTGTGCAGCCACACTGTCCATGCACTGGGGTACACTGAGAAATCCCTCATACCCCTTTGTTGAATGGGAGTTCTGAAAAATCTGTATTTGAAAGGCTATGTAGCCGTCTGCCTCAGCCTTAGCTCTCCATCTGAAAGGGAACAGGGATACTGAGGGGTAGGACATGTTCATGGTTTTAGATATACAGAATTATCCTTCACCTGCCCACTAGAAGTCACCATCATCCCACTCATAATGCACTCACCTGTCTGCACACTTTATGAACTGACTGATGAGTAAGTGGAGATATACGCAGCATTCAGCAGGTTTTACACATGATCTGCTGCTTCAGAGTCTTGTTGCCTTTAACTGAACCGTCTCCTGTTTCAGATGATAATCTAACAGCATCTGTTCACCGCCTTTCAATTTCACTAAAGAAGTAGATCTACAGAACTACCAACTTGTTGATAGTCCTGTCTCATCTTATGATTAGACGATATAAATCTTATGAGTTATATGGGAAATTGCAGAGTATTGGAGCCTGACCTGACAGGAACCTGCATTAATGCATGGCAGCAAACACAGGCAGCTTTGATTTGGCAGGATGATTTTTGCACATTTGGAAAAGGAGAAATAACAGGAAGAGCTGAGCCTTCTATCAGTCTTTACTGTTTACTGAAGCAGTTTAACACGTAGTTTCATAAATGTCTGGTTTGTCTCAGATGAAGGTGGATCAGTTTTTCTGTTTGTGATGTAACACTCAGTGATGTTGAAAGCTGCTTCACCAACTCCCACAGACACACAAACACCTCTGGAGGTACAGAGTCTCCACCAACCTGTGTTACATAATGTGTTTATGTAACCGACGGAGCGCTGAGTGTGATTTCTGCTTGTTTCCATTTTGTCGATCAGAGAAACACCTGCGGTACAACAGCAAATCTGGAAGTGAGAGAGCAAAGGAGGAGGACGTGACCTTAAAGAAGAAACAGAAGTATATTATTAAAACCTGATGTGTGGAAAGTGACATGTGCGTTGGATTTTTTAACGATTCCATCAGATAATACGTTTCTTTTAAGACATTTCTTTTCATATGGATAAAACAAAGAGCACAATATGCCTTTTTATATTTGGTGAGCTTTCTGAATATTGAAATAATGACATTTTCAGGCCTTCAAATGAATCAAAGAAAGGAAAGAAACATTGCTTTGTTTCAAAGGTTGAGGACAGAGGTGGCTCAGATACAAGCAGAAGAAATCACTTCCTTTTACAAAAGGCAAAATGTTTACAGTAGTCTGGCCTTTTGTCGGCTTCAGACAGAAATAAAATCATTTCTAGTCATTGAGTGCAATCCTCCTCTGTCATCATTAGTATGATGAGGATTGGTTCAAGTACCAGAAACACTGGGAACCACTGCTGCTGTAGAAAAGTTCTTGTCGCCTCATATATATTCAGAATCCTTACACTTACGTTAACCTTGGACTCCTTCACTGCTACATCATTACGATCACGCCAAAAAAACAGAACCTGAAGAACCTCAGACTAATCATCACGAGAGGAAACATTTGTGCGTGATTTTGTGTCAACCCTTTAAAGTTAACAGCTCAGTGGAAAAAGGCAAAAAAAACTGTTTTTTCTAGATTTTTTTGTTTCACATTAAATCTTTTTAATATCAATCTATGCAATGTGTGTTAGTGACACACTTATGGGGCTGTGAGAATGCGTTTCTGTCTGTAATGTCTACACGTGAGGCAATGAGTGTGTGGCTGCTTAATACTAAACTGTGTGTGGACCCACCGCTGTGGGGACATTGTGTCCATCCTGACAGTTCCAAAGGACTGTTTCAGGGGTCGGCTGCGTTTTGCAGTGAGTGATAGATGAGGTTTGGTTGGGGACAGGATTACGTATAGTTGTGTCATAGGTAGCAGGGATGTTTGGGCCCAGAGAATGCAGTATATCAATGAGTATCTTCATGAGGACAGAAATGTGCATGTATAGCAGATAGTATGCAAGGAGATGTGCAAATCAGTGAATATCTGTTGGTGTATTTGTATGGCAGCTCTGTATTTGTGTGTGAATAAGATAGTGGATGTGTGTTTCTAAGTGTGTGAGCTCTGTGTATGTGTTGTGAGTGGTGGAGCGGCACAGCGCTATGCTGCATTTCAGTGATAAGCAGTGATGAGTGAGTGCAGAGAGAGTAAGGAGGGGGGGGTTGGAGTGTGTCATCCAGCCAGGGGCTTAGTGGTGGGGGGCACCAAGGCACCCATCTCAACCCCGGCACCCTCCACTCCACACCTCCATCCACTCGCTCTCCATTTCTGAGTGGGAAAATGAGAGCTGCTGCACGGTGGTTGACTCTGCCTGATGCCTCGTAACTCGCCGCCATCACCGATGCTGTCACTTTCCCGCTCTAACAGCGCTGGGGGTTACAGATTGGAATCAGTCATCAGATACGCCTCTCGGCCCCCTCAGTGCTGGAATTGAACACCTCGCCTCTTGCAGATTGCAAGAGTCAAACCGGCTGCTGCACGCGTGGCTGCGTCGCCGCTGGATGGATCCACCATTTGGATTAGGGCGTTAACCTGTTTCCCGCTCCAACGCCACCACCATCACCACTGAGCCAAGCTGACAGGCCAGAGGCTGGATCGGCCAGGCGTGTTAGTGTCCCCGACTACTGCCACCATGTGGAAATAGAGTTCAACGGACCGCTGGGTGTCATTGTGGTAGAAGAGACCTGGCTAAATGAGGAGCAACTGACCTGAGATCAGAACAAGAACAAACAAGTTCAGTGAGTTAATAATGAAGAATCTATGTTGATCCTCCACTGTACACAGAGTAGAAACCTTTTTTACGCCACAGCTGCCGTCACCTTAACAAAGAGGCTGTAGTGAAAATAAACACATTTCCTTTAGGTTTCTTTTAACAACTCAAGTGTTATCAGAAGCTGCTTTCACACATGCACTGGACTTCAGACTTTCTGCAGACTCTGCTCGGGAGGGCTGCATGTATGAACACAAACATGTCAATGTAATGTCCATGTGAACACGGCAGATAATTCTCCAGGTATTTTAAGAGAGAGTAAGAGAGTGGGAGTTCCTTGTTAGTAAAGCTGTTCAGCAGACCACCATCAGCTTTCTGCTGTTGTACCACACTCCTTCCTTCTGAAACTAAGGTTATAAACATTATGCATTATTTCAAATCATGTGATTGGTTCTGCTTCTATTCTGTAAACGAAACACTGCTGATTTCAGTGGTGAACGTTTTGTGTCACGTCGTGCCTCCTGTACTGTATGTCTGGGTGGGTGCTGCATGTAAGAAAGTCCAAGTCTGAGTCCAGGCGATGGAGATATGCATGCGTGAAGGCAGCTAGACACTTTTCTCAAAACTTGGTGGAGGCCAAACAAGAGGTAAAACCAAGGAAATATACAACTTACATTCACCAGAATAAAATTCAGAATTGGCCTGAGTCCAGATTCCTTCCTGTTT
>OMLM01008066.1:0-11311 GCA_900302695.1 Helostoma temminkii
TAAAATGTAATACTTACTGTAAAAAAGACACAGATTGGTCAAGTATATTATTTTTACTGTTATTTTGTTGTTACTGTATTTTATAAGACTCAAAAGCAAACAGGTCTTCAAATTTAATGTGATTTTAAATTTTTGTTTCCCGTAGGTGACCCAGGTCCACCGGGTGTCAGTGGTAATATAGGTTCTAAAGGGAACCAGGGTCAGGATGGGATCCCTGGACCACCAGGGGAGAAAGGGGACACCAGTAAGAGAAATCTTTCATAAAACCAACTGTATGTCTCTTTTGAGACATTTTTTTATAAATTAATATATATAGTGTTTTTAGTTTGTATAGTCTTTATGTTCACACTGCTCTTAGTGGTCTAAATTGTTTCTTCCAAATCATGGCTGCAGCCAAAACTCATCACTATATCTCCTCTGCAGTCATAACTGAAGGGAGAACTGGAAGACGTGGTGACACAGGTCAGCCAGGTGAGTCGTGTGTAAAAGACTTTATCCTGAATGTATTCAAAATGTACGTCAGTTTCCCTATTTTTGATGGCACATTAAAATTTTTTACACTTTTATAGAATTTCACACCAGTGGACTTTTCTCTCTGTATAGGTCCCCGTGGAGACCCTGGTCCTTCTGGTTTGTCTGTTCCTGCAAATCCTGGACCAATAGGAGACAAAGGATTTCCAGGTCTGCCTGGCATCCCTGGTCCAAGAGGACAACCAGGAACAGCGGGGCCATGTATTCCTGGGCCTAATGGGGACCGGGGCCCTCCGGGGAATATTGGGAGTCCAGGTGAGGACATGCTATTTAAGGACTTAAAGGTTTCATACTCTTTTCCCTACATGATGCAGCATCAAATGACAGTAAAGACTTACTACAACATATCACACAGGATGGAGTACTTTGGATAGTAAGAAACTGGATATAACCCAATAGAGAGATTTTAAGATTATATAAATAAGTCTCTATATTGACTGGTTACCTTTACACTTCCAATCTCAGGCAATTTATGCTCAACCATGCAGATACTGTATCATTTAATAGCGGCTCATAAAGATTTTCTTGTATGTGTATGTCCCAGTGGTTCTGTTTTGTCACATGCTGTGATTACTTTCCTTCATCTTTCCTCTGTAGGGCTTCCTGGCTTGCCTGGTCCTCCAGGTCCCACTGTGCCTGGGTTAAAAGGAGACAGAGGAGACCCAGGTCTTACAGGAAGCCCCGGCTATAGTGGAACACGAGGGGATAGAGGTCCTGAAGGACTACCGGTATGTGACCCCAGTGTATATGTTTTTAGAAATATTTGGCAGTAAGGAAAATTTATGTTCATTGCAGTCATCTTTTGTATGAGAGTTTTTTTCTTTCACACAAATATTTTTATGGAGTATATTATTAGATGTGTGCTCAGCAAATTCAAAGTCCCTTTTTACAGTATAACTTTGCTCTTTATTGATTAACAAGAATGAGCTTACTTATAAGCGATATCTGCCTTTACATGACTTCTTAAATCCTAATGTTGAACAAAATCTAATCTTTGATGGTTCATTATTTAATTTGCTTCTCCAGGGTGTAAGAGGAAATCCTGGAGAGGTGGGACCTAGAGGTGATTCAGGTCATCCTGGAAGCCAAGGGCCCCCTGGTAATTTATCATTTCTATTATAGCCTCAAGATTAAGTGACTAAATTCTTAACCAGACAAAGGCATTTCTGTCACTACAGAAAAGTATTTGTCTATTTCTGACATATTTGAAAATAAAATAACAGAGAAAAATAAGATTTATGATGATCACTGTTACTTACTGTAAATATATATAAATAAATAAATTATTTATTGAAACTAGATTTAATAAAATGTCTTGTGAAGACAAGCTAAGTTTCTTGCAATTTTTTATAACTGTGTGTTTTAGGGGACAGTGGAAACCCAGGAAACATCCCAGGCCTTCCTGGTCCACCTGGAGCCAAAGGTTTTCCTGGACGACCTGGTGCGATAAAAGACTTTTATACTATTTACTTTTTTCACAATAACCGGGAATAATAATGAGACTCGATCAAACCTAACATTGCTCCACCTATAACTATTAAAATAATTATGTCTAGCAGCAGTGATGAAATATTACGTTCTGCTACCACTCTAACTACTAACATTTACATTTTGTAATACAGATCATCACACTTGGTCCAGAGATATCAATCTTTGAAGGAATAGCTTCCCTATTATTCCTGTCCAATTTTTCTAGGCCTCAAAGGTAATCCAGTATTTGGCATGGTCATATTGGATCCTGGACTCCCAGGCTTACCTGGTCCCCCTGGCAATCTAGGACCCCAAGGGAGCACTGGACCGTCAGGACCATCAGGGTTACCAGGTACAAATATACCTACAAATATACCTTGCATAAATTGCCACATATATATGTATTGTGAACTTACCTTTTAAGTAATATCATAAAATAAATAGTGTAAATTTTGCCACTCTCACAATGTGACACAAATTTTTTCTCTCCCAGGTCAGCCAGGTATCAAAGGAGTGCGTGGTTCCAGTCCAACTGGGCCCCCTGGATTTCCAGGTTACAAAGGAGACAAAGGAAGCTCAGGACTCCCAGGTGTTTGGATGGGTGTTGATTGAAAAGTGTGTTTGTGTGGCATCATAGGTCACATGGACATGAAGTAGAAAACACATTCAGCTATCTGTTGCAGTACTTTCAACTCGGTTGTGGATTACATTTAATACACTTGTATTTGTGGGAGAGAAGCCTGTGAGGTATTTAAGTGTGTGAACCTTGTGTTATGTGCTTCTGGTAAAGTTGATTATCACAAATGAATTCCATACGAAAAACACAGTGTAAGAAAGCAGTCGCAAAGACTGTAGTGCACTACACAACCCTACCCCAAACAAAATCCTCAAATAGAATTGCCCACGTGATTATTCACTGTGAAGTTGGTTCTTGTTCATAAATTACATGTTAATTCTCCAGGTCTGGAAGGAAAAGCTGGAAACACAGGCCAAAAAGGTCCTCGGGGGTTGCCTGGCCCAAGTAGTCCAGGTCATGTTCACAGTTTCCTGATAGCTAGACACAGTCAGAACATCCATGTGCCTAACTGCCCTCAAGGCACCAGTCTCATCTACTCTGGTTACTCCTTCCTCTTCATCAATGGAAATGAAAGAGCTCATGGTCAGGACCTTGGTAAGAGCCTGAAAATCTTCATACACTAAATACTGTGTAGATTTATAGCATGATAAAAAAACTTCATTCATTATGTTACTATACAATATGACATTGTTCTAACACTTAAAACTGTCTCTCAGGTACCATGGGAAGCTGTCTCCCTCGTTTCTCCCCCATGCCTTTCCTGTTCTGTGATACAGAGGCAACCTGTCGCTACGCTTCTCGTAACGATTACTCTTACTGGTTGTCTACTGACAAGCCTATGCCTAGCAACATGGTTTCCATCACAGGGGATGGGCTGTCCTCCTACATCAGCAGGTGTGACAGTAGAGCATTGCCACATATATATGCAGGATTATTCAGTATAGCCAGTCTTCCATCCATTATCTTAATAGTTTTTCCTGTTAAGGATCACACATACTGGTGTATGTAACATTCTATTTCTTTAGCAAATACAAATAATGTTCTGGTAATTGAAGTATACCTTGGAACAATATAAATAAGGGTTCTTAAATGTATCTGTGGTTTAGGTGCTCTGTGTGTGAAACCACCTTCAATGTCATAGCTGTCCACAGTCAGACAACTGTGATACCTGATTGTCCCCAAGGCTGGGAGTCCCTATGGACTGGATATTCGTTTGTTATGGTAAAGACTAAGGTGTTTTTTTCTCCCCTGAATTGTTGGATTTTCACATATAGCATTTTTTCAAATAATAGCCTTGTTTTGACCTTGCATTCTAGCAAACAGGAGCAGGGGCAGAGGGTTCTTCTCAGCCCCTGGTTTCCCCTGGTTCTTGTCTGGAAATATTCCGCCAAGTGCCTTTCATCGAGTGTCATGGCAGAGGGACATGTAACTACTACCCTGATTCCTACAGCTACTGGCTGGCCTCCCTCAACCACAGCAACATGTTTGGGTAAACTGTTCACTTTTCCTTTTTAAGCAAGAATGAATACATGCCAGAGGGAAAGTTGCAATCAAATCTTTCCTCACAAGTTTGTTTTGCAAGTTCCTTAAAAGTCAAAATCCTGTTTCAGTTCAGTCCTCCTAAGGCTCAAATTATTCACCTATCTTACTTACTGGTACCTGATGACTTACTAGTAATAAAACATTTTATAATTAAACTTTTAATTAAGCCATAATACAGTCCATTATATAGAATATATATTTTAATTCTACTTTGAATTTGGAATTAGATTTCTAACATTGTGTTTGTGTATGTTTTGTTCATCCTACAGTAAACCTGTTCCTCAGACAGTGAAGGGACCTTCTCTACAAAGTGTCATCAGCCGTTGTCGGGTTTGTGGGAAACTCCGTCAACATGGCATTGGGGACAACTTTTAGTATTTACAATTAAGTTTTAATGTAACTTGAAGTATAAAAATACAATAAAATTTTAGATATAACAGTTTCGTCAGTTTGTATCTCTTCATATATATCTTTGGTAAACTGGTAACACTTAAGAAGCCATTATACTTATGGAGGCTGTAGTGTGCCACACGAGTAAAAGTAATTCTTCTAGTGATATGATCCATAACTAATATTAGTAGCAGCATAGGTTTTGTGTCCAGGTCCATTATTACATGCTGTTTATCCGTTTATCTTATACTTAAATAATTTAATCTTTTTAATATTCCATTAATATTACCTGTATTAATAAATAAATTTATTATTAATATTAAAAATGTGACATACTGAAAACAAGCCATCATGATCTAGACCCACTCACTCACACTGTCATTTCCATGATTCCATCTTTTCATGAATTCATGAATCCAAAACACCTTTTAGAGCAAACTGACAAAAAAAGAAAAAATGCTTTGTTTTGTTTAGTCCACTCATTGAATGACGTATAAAATATAAGGTCACAATCAATGACACGCACGTTACTATGACATCTGGAGAGGGAACATGTTGTAAATGTGACGCTAATGCTTTGCAATTGTTACATTGTGTGTTCACATGCAAATACTGAGTCATTTATATCCACACTCTAAAAGCATTTCTTTGAATTTCAGCATGTTAAATGGTACATGGAAAACTTTGTGACTCATGAGACTTTTTCCAGTCCATTTCTAAATTAACTGTTGGGAGGCAACCCTGTCGTGAAACTGCTGCTGTTTCTGTGGGGATTCAAAAAACTTTTTTTTTTTTTTTTTTACATTTCATCATCCTGTTAATTCTCTAAAAAACATGTTAAATTACAAAGTAAACAACCACTTTATATGTTACAGTTTTTCAATTCCCAGCAAAACAGTGTGGAGCAAACTGTGACCTTTCAATGCTTTCATACAAAATATATTCAGTGACCACAGTTACCAAAATGAATGAACTAATTTCTCAGTCAGAGACCATCCCCTGCAAAACACTATATGGTTGCAGTACATTTTTCAAACGCTAACATACTTTGTTCAAAACAGTTAAAAATATAATCAAAACAGAGTAATGTTAAAAACATGCATTTCTGCTGCAGCCACATTGAAATCTATAGAAAATAATATCAAAAATATTGGTAACAGCTGAATGCAGTACTGCTGGCTCATTAGAAAGCAGATTTCTAAGGAAATATGGGTCAAAGAGTACAGGTTGGTTGTTAGAGAAGAATAGCAGGGAGAGGGAAAAGAGGATGACCCAGAGCTGTGGTCTCTGATGAATAAAGAGCCACAATTATGTGGTGAATCGTGGGGTGTCTTTGAGAGGCCGGTTTAAGGGTACAGCCAAACTTGCAGCGCACAACAGTTGCGTCAATATTGAGAATTTTCTAGCAAAACCACAGGTGAAACATGCTGTTGAACTACATTTATACATACATATATATATATACTCTATATATATTCTTCTCAAGGTGCATTGCCAGGAAAGACATAAGATGTGATGTTGATGAAAATGTGGCCAAATGAAGTAGAAAGGGAATGAATGTCATACATGAAGTACTGTAAATCACTATGCAATAAATAGAATCTATAAGTGGAACTGCATTGTTGATTCATTCTTGTTACACTATACAATTAGTACACACAATTAAGTGTAAAGATCTTATTACTATTGATTTATCTGACAAACAACCATGCAAACCTTGAAGATAAAATGTCTTTATGTGATGCTCTCTGTTAGTATTCTGTAGTTCAGTGCACTCAGAATGACTGTTTGCTTCCCCAGTGAGACTTGTTGCCAGTGTTGTGATGAATGAGCTTATTCTGAGACATGTAGGATGTGTTGTTGTTGTTGTTGGTGGTGAGAGAGCATTTTGGATGCGAGATGAACTGTTTAGCTCAGATGCATGTTTGTAATGCAAACCGTGTGAAGAGTTTTAAAGAAGCAGTTTCAGCATTGACCAATGCTTGTTAGCAATTAAAAAAAATTATAATCTGTATTCCAAAGGTGCCCCATGGTATGAAAGCTTAATAAATATAATTTTCTATCCTGAAAACCTCACTTCTCTTTTTACTTCAACATATTTTTCCACACTAGCTCAAGCTCATAGATTCTCATCTGCCACTGTGATCAATTCAGGCAAATTCTCTGTATAGCTGTCCACAAACAACACAGTGTTCAAAATAGTTTTTGGCATGCAGATACTCCAAGATAGTGATTTTTCAGAGTTAGAAATAACAACTTTATATGCTGTTGTAAGAAAAGCAACAAACACCAGTAACAGCTGAAGAAGAGCTGAAATCTCTTGTGTAAATTAAAAATCTGTGAAGAAGTATCACACAGATTATTTACTCTTTAGGAGCAAAAGTTATATGTACTAAAAACTCTGCTTCTGACACATATGAATGTCTTTATATAACTAGCAGCCCCTCTTTGAATGTCCTTGAATGCCACCTTGAATTAAAGAAGCCCTATGTGGCCTGGTGACAGTTTTCAGCATGGATAGAAACACACTTATTGTAAAGTGCCTTTCTTGGCCTTCTTAACAGGATTATTCTGCTACCCACAGTGCACTAACTAATTGTTTAGCCAGCAAATGTAGGCTTCTACACTTCAGTAATGGGTTTAGAATGGCGATTTGTTGATAAGCTCTCCCAAAAGTTCCCATTTGAGAAGATCTTCCTTCCTTTTAGTTATTTTCTTTTAGCTTTTCACAAATGTAAACCAACATGGCTTTTAAATACAAATATATACTATATATATTTACTATATGTACTATATATACATTGGGTTCAGAAAGTATTCAGACCCCATTCACTTTTTAAAGTTATTGTTATGCTGCATTGTGAAATTAATTTTTCTCTCCTGAATCTACACTCAGAGAAATGAGAAATGTCTGTAAAGTTATAAAAAAAATCAAAATATCACATGGACTTAAGTATTCAGACACTTTATTCAGTACTTTGGTGAAGCACCTAATAAGCAGATAATAATAACAGCCTTGAGTCTTTTGGGTAAGACGTGACAAACTTTGCTTTGGGGGATTTCTGCCATTCTTCTTTGCAAATCCTCTTAAGCTCAGTCAGGTTGGATGCGGACTGTCTGTGGACAGCCATTTTCAGGTCTCTCCAGAGATGTTCAATAGGGTTCAAGTCATAACTCTGGCCAGTTCAGAACCTTCATTGAGTTGTTCCTAAGCCAGTTCTGTGTTTGTCTGGGCTGTGTGCTTAGGATTGTTGTCATGTTGAAAGGTGAACTTTCGGCACAGTCTCATGTCCTGAGTAGTGTGGAACAGTTTTTCATCAAGGATATCTACCTTGCTTTATTGAGCACCAGTCTCCCAGTCCCTGCCACCATGCTGCCACCACCATGCTTCACCTTTGGGATGGTATTGGGCAGGTGATGAGCAGTGCCTGGTTTCCTTCAGACATAATGCTTAGAATTGAAGCCAAACAGTTCAATCTTGATTCATCAGACCAGAGAATTTTGTTCCTCACAAGAATCCTTAAAATGCCTTTTCATGTCTTTTGCACTGAGGAGAGACTTCTGTCCAGCCACTCTGCCATAAAGCCCAGATAAATATGCTGTGCAAGCTGTGAGGCCTTCTACAGAGAGATGTGTACCTTTCCAAATCATGTCAAATCAATTTATTTTACCAAAGATGAACTCCAGTCAATGTGTAGTGACATCTCAGCAATGATCAAGAGAAATTATATAACATACAGTATACTTGAATAGTATTGAATAGTGAACCTGACAAAACACACTATAGTAATTCATCAAATTCATTTTAGTTCCATTATATGCAGTTTTTTTCAAAGTCCAGGTTTGACTGCAAGCTAAGACCATCACTGTAAGTTCTGTTATTTTGTGCAATTATATTGCTGTTTAATATAGACAATATGACAAACAAACTTAATCTGTACAAAATAGGATATGTTCTGTCCTTAGAGCCTCATATTGGAATACAATTCAGTACAGTGTATAATAACATTATTCTAAGCTAACCCTTCTTGCTGAGATGCATGAGATGCGTTGCCAAATGTTAAATGATGCACAGCCAATGGTGTCCTTACAAATAACAAATATAATGGCAAATAAACATACTGTTACCTGCTAACTCTTACATTTATCTGAATAGATAAATGAATAGAGAAAATGGATTTTAAATGGGGAGTTGTTCCGTTTTCACAGTTGTATATTTACAGCATGTACTGTTACAAAATCATTACAGCCTGTGACAAATGTGTCTTTATTCAGATGCAGTAGAACTAATAAGTTAAACAGACCAGAAATCCCATTAAAGAAACTCACACGAGTGTAACAAATGACAAGTTGACCTTTATGGCCTCTTGATATTCCACTGTCCCTGGGCTACCATAGTTTCAACTTTATGGCACAGCAGGGTTAATGAAATCATCGTTTCCGACATGTCAGCGTCAATAATGTTTTATTTTACATGAGTGTACATAGCACTGCACTTCCATGGACTTGCTTTTAAACAAAAACAGAACAACTTGTTCGCATTTCACAATTTATGCCAGTGACAGTGTCAGTGTAACCTTCACTTATACAACCTGATTATAGTGTGTTTATGCAAATGATGACACCAGGAAAGACCAGGATGGTGAAAATGTCCTTATTTAGACCTATTATTTCACTCCTAATGACTGCTGTAAATTACATAGTACATGCCTCAGTGCATTGATGGGGGCAAACATAAAACTGAGGATGGTCTTTATGCAAATAACCTGCACACTCCCCCCTTTTTAGGGAATAGGTACTACTTATAAAACAGACATTAAGGTGCACATCAGCAGTGAATGTTGTAGTGTCCTGGCAAGAAAAATCAAGAAGCACAAAAGCTAACTTTTCCAAGCAAGGATGGCCTATATCATGTGCATTTTGTCACTTTTGTGTTTTGCAGTGTATATTGCTGAAAATACAGAGGTTGACCAAGGCTTTAAACACCTCCAGGTTCAGCAAGACTCATTGTCATGGCTTGACAAATTACACAACAAACAGGTAAGATGTCTAAGTTAAACTTAATGCCATTCTCGGTGTACGTTCCTAATGCTTAGCAGAACACAAAATGCTGGTCTTTCCTTGTTCTAGCTTGATTATGTGGCAGGCACTAGAATGCTTTGCATACAGAGCGTCAATTTACAAAGTGTTTCTATGTTTGTAAACATAAATATTAATTATCTTGATATGCGCAAAGTGTAATTTTAACTCAACGTATCATTCTAGATAATGTCAAAGCTGAGGTTGAAATTGCAGATTAGAGATTTGAATCATTGCAATTTAGCACTTCTCTTTCTGGCTATGAAAGAAGAAGTTCTGTAACATATAATTTAGTAATTTACACTTTCCTCTGAATTCTCCTTTCACTGCAGTATAGGCAAAGTGAGGGAAATGTTTGCGTTAACTGATATTTAATATCTATGGATTCTTTGCCTGTGTTATGTTTCCTTATAGGACTCAACGAGGACACAGAACTTTGTCGACTTGCTTTACAAGTTTTTTACATCTGAAAATGGAATTTTCCTCGAAGGACCCAAAGACACAAAGATGGAAAAGAATAGACGTGGACTGGATAGTGGCACCACAACTCAGCCTCAACGCAGACCCGGCTGTAGAGTTTTCTTTTGGAAATCCTGGACTGCTTGTTAATTCATTCAAGTTCCATAATGTGAGACCATGAAGTGTCTAAGTATAGCTAAGATGTAGTTTTGCTCTTGATATACTGTGATACTCTTGATTTCAATGACTGCTGATTTAAGGTCTCATATTACTTCATACTACTACTACTACTATATACAGTAGGCATACATAGAACACTTTAATAAAAAAATATTTTCTGCACAGATCTGCCTGCCAGACTGCATTGTCACTGTAGCTTCCTGCTTTTCATTGATTATTTTTTAAATCAAGACTACAATTGATTTAATTGTATTCAATCTTTTAATAAATACACTTTTTGTCATTCATGTTTTATTCCACTATTCCTGGTGATCTCTACAATAATAGTACAGTAGTTGTAACTATTTCTGTTTAAAAGGACTTCAGGCACCTTTTATTCTTGCAATAATAGTTGGCCCTCTTGCCTGCATTATTTAAAGCACCTATGTAGGTGAACACAATGAAGTGAGCACTGAAAAATTAATGAACATTCACTGTGGAAAAGCTGCTACTTGTTCTGCTTATCAAAGACACACAGTTAAACGGGCCTCTCCAGAGTGCTGAGAAACTCAGCATGCTTCCTTGACAACCAGCTGTGCTCCATTGGTCTGTGCACATAAACTGCATTTGATTTTACATCTGTTCTATTTTAAATTAATCAAGACCACTCACATTCATTCATTCCTCAAGCACATCAAAGACATCACAGTGTCCTTTTCTGTATTAACAGTCAGTATTTTGTTAGTAGTTTTCTCTTTGCCACATTATATTCACTCCAGCAGAGGAGGCTGTTCTTCTCTGTGTTTGATCCTAATAGACTTTACATTCTGTATAATTATATATTTCTGCAGTGTGTTTGATATTTCCCAATGATGATCTTTATGGTAAACCAGCAATGCAATCAACCAAAAACATCCATTTATCTTGTCTTTGATGTTGTTTTTATTGCTGCTCCATTTACTGAAGCATATTTGCCTTTATTTAAGTGCAACTGAGCTTTGGCATGCAATCAACAATGAGATCCTCTGTGCGTGTGTGTGTGTGTGTGTGTGTGTGTGTGTGTGTGTGTGTGTGTGTGTGTGTGTGTGTGTGTGTGTGTGTGTG
>OMLM01008066.1:11331-24826 GCA_900302695.1 Helostoma temminkii
AGATTGTAATTCATATACTGCTTTTGTTATATGCCCAGAGAAATTTCTGCTAAAAATACATTCCACACGTTGTGTATTAATTTGGTGAGAATGAAACATATTCAGACATCAACCTCTAACAGGAACTGTAGGTGGAGCACAAACAGAAAAGTAAGACAAGCTATAATGTCCTGAAAATAAAGGCTAGATTGAGAAGAGATGTATCAAATTGGATAGAGGGATGGAGAGGGAAGAGAGATTAGGAAAATGAGAAAATAGATGAAGGGAGGAAAAGAGATATGCATAGAGAAGCAATGTTGGAGCATAACTGCAGTCAAAGCTTGGCTAAGTATCCTTTCTGGCCCTAGGCTATTGGGATTTAACAAAATCGCTTCCCTCTGTAACAAGAACTACTGCCAGCACATTAACATGCTCATACTGCAGAGGTTCTTCAGTAAAGTGATACACTGTGCGAGAGTGAGAAAAAACGAAGTGTGTGAGTGCGTGTGTGGGCGGGCTGCTGGGTGAGTGGGTTTTCAGCGTGCGTGGGTGCATGTGTGCACTGTGCTTGAACTTTTTGTGTTTCATGTGTCTGTGTTTGCTTGCAGTATCTCTCACAGTTTTCATCTGCAAACAGGCAGACGAGAAGCGGAGAATGTCAGAAAATGAGTG
The DNA here is from genome assembly GCA_900302695.1 of Helostoma temminkii. Classification (NCBI taxonomy): domain Eukaryota; kingdom Metazoa; phylum Chordata; class Actinopteri; order Anabantiformes; family Helostomatidae; genus Helostoma; species Helostoma temminkii. The sequence goes on from OMLM01008066.1 coordinate 11,983, forward strand.
GCAAACAGAAGGAAAATTATCTTTTTTAATTGTCTTAATTGTTTCACTACGTGCAACAGAGGCTTAAAGGTTTGGATTCATTCATTGTCACGCTCAAGCAGCTCCTTTTTCCCCTTCTCGGAGACATTACAATCTATTATCCAATACATTTGCCAACGCAGAGCACTTGATTTGGATGTAAAAGATGCATAGCATAGTCAGCTAGATCAAAGGAGCATCACTGAGCCTTAATTGAACAGAGACCAATTATTTTTAATGAGTAGAAGTGAACGCCCCAATTCTGTGTAGGAATTGGGGTATTTGTTCACTCTCAAATTCCCTGTGAGGATGAGAAAAGAGAAACGAGTGGAGTCCCAGTGGTGAAGGCCCCTAGATTGGAAAAGATATGATATTTTAGGATATTTTTTTTTTACTTTGTGTGTTCACGAGTCTGCAAAAGACAGCCATGCACAGGCCTAAATAAATAACTGTCCAGTATAGGCCACAGTCAGATGTAGATGCCTGCATTGTTGACTCAGTTTATTGCAAAAACACACAACTAAAACAGCATTTCCAATGTCACAGCAGACACCGGTGACACACAAAATGTAACTTGACATAATGCTGGGAGGGAGAGGGGGAATTGTGTATTGCAGAGGAGTTGTAACCTGTGCCTGCAGTGACTTTTAAAACGCAATGAAAGCCATTTAGTCTAAAGTCACAAATACACCACATGTTAACACAGATGATTAGAGAGAGATATCAAAACTGATATCAATCAATGCATTACCCAACATAACATACCAGTTAGGACATGTGCATCCCTGTCTTTCTGCATTATTCACTGCAATTCAAAATTATTTTTATTTATGTACGCTGTACATCTTTGTAGAAAAATATACATCATCAAGCTCCACAAAATTATTGGGAGGTTCCACTGTGCAATGCATTTAATGCATTTTGTGCCAACTAAGTATATTATATGTTTCAACATAAAGTTTTTGTATTTATTATGCAGGTGCGGGCTAGGTGCTCGTGCAACATTATCATGTTAACGCTTTTAAATAAAACATATTATGTTCTTAATGACACTGATTATGGTTTGTCAGAAATACATTTTCACACAAGGGGAGATTTAAATACTGCCACTGACCCCAGGCTTGCCTTTTTTACACATGAAGGAAGATGGGGGTGGGGAAGGTGGTGAGTAGTCAAAGCCACAGACAAAGCTGTAGCTGGAGAGCACAGTGGCCTTCAAGATGTTTACAGCCCTCGCCCTCCCTACGTGTATTTAACAGATGACCCTGTTTAGACTACTGTCTCCCATAGGTGTCTAATTAGCTGACCTTGACTTGTTTCTGCTCTTAGTGGAAGTTAATTACAGAAAGGGATGCAGTGACTGGGACTGCATATTGATTGCAACAAAACGTGAGTTGTTTTGGAGATTATCACACTTGCACATAAATGTGTGATGTGCGATAATCTATATTGGCATGTGATTTTGAATTCTGCAGGGTTTTCTGCTGCACTAAATGGCCCTAGGGATGGCTATGTCAGTCTGTCGATTGATGTCCATCATGAACATCTATGAAATTTTATACATTTATTGTAACTGTCTGAGTTTAAATTTTTAAGGGCAAAATTAAATAGTAAAGTAAAGTAAGTAAATAAATCCTGACTGTCTGTTTTAGTGCTGTCAGAAGGCAGCACCTGAACAAATAGTTATAGTTGTCCAATATTATTCTACTGACACTTTCTTCTCTTGCAAAACCAATGGTTGAGTAAGTAAAAAAGCAAACAAACAAACCAACCTCTGGCTAAAGTCTAGCCAGTAAACCGTCACCCCACATACAATCTTTGTTATTACCATTACCATTAAAGCATTAAGTAATACATTATTTAACATACATTTATTTAAAATAAATGTTTAATTTATGAATGAATGATGGTGATGCCAGGAGGGTTTGGTGCCGGAGTGGGTTGCTACCCCAAACTCAGTACTGTCTTCTGTCTGGTCTATGAAAATGGCCTCACTCTGCCATTGTAGAGTGAGGCCATCTGGTCAAAATTGTAGCTTGTCAATTCATGCAAATCTTGGCCTTCCCATTAGCCTCAGCTGCAGCACTGATTATCATGCTAATATAGTAAGCTAAGATGTTGAACCTGATGAAAACTATCTGCGCTAATCATCAGCTTTTAGCTCAAAGCACAGCTGTGCCTAAGAACTACTGTGCCTCATAACCGCAAACTTTATGGTCCTGTTTTCAATGACTGCTTTCTTTAAAGCAAAAGGGACTCTGGTGTAAAGACAGATCAACAATGTGCTTACATATTACAATCAAAACTGGACTAACAGTTGCTGTGAGTATGTGTATACATTCTTCTAAAATGGAAAAGAAAATATAACATTCTTAATGCATGATACAGGACTGTAGGAGTGTTTTTTTGCCTTCAGTTTTCCGGTCTCTCCTTTTACTCTTTCGCCCACTTTTCTGTCAGTCTTGTTCCGATGGGATTTTGTACCCAAGGTTGCAAAGTTGCTCTCTCCTCAGCTGCTTACTGCGACTGAAGGAAACACCAAAATAGCAAAAAGGAGAACAAACTCTTCTCTCCCCCTCCCCTTGCTGTTCTGTGCTGCAGCCATCACGAAGAAGACAAGCCATGTCCTGAAAGTCAGGGGAGCCTTCATCTTTATCCTCTTCCTCCTCATTCTCCGTGCAGAAAGCACAGAGGGTCTGTTTCCATGACAACAGGAGAATTAAGGCCAAAGGAGCGAAATCCTAATATGACACATTGGATTTAGGGGCTAGCGAGAAGATAAATGACCCCCGGTGAATTGATAGGGGGAAAGGGATTGGATTTTTGGAATGTGCAACACTTAAAAACCCACGTTGATGGATTTTGTTTGTCTGCTTATCCTGCTGCTTTTGTTGTTGCAAAGAGTGACAGTAATAAATGGTGGCAGAGAACAGCTGCCAGTCATGATCAACAACACACTTAATCAATCACTGCATAGCTGAAAGGATTTGATAACGTAGTCTTTATTCTTAAACAATCACTAACTTCATTCTGATTTTTATTGTCAATGCATATTTTTTTATTTCATCTCACAATTCATAATGCATATATGAGTGTGTTCCAATGCAGTGAAATCATCTGCAAACATAAAAGTAATAAATTATACTTAATACCACATACAACCAAAGCCTTTGCTCACTCTTTCATACATAAATAAATCCCTCAAAAAGTGCTATTCTTTAATGCTTTCTCACAACTGTTATTTTTAACTCCTTACTTTATTCATCTGTCTTTCGGCTGACAACAGTTGACATCGAGTACATCCAGTTTCATGCATTGCACCAATATAAACCTCTATAAAAAAGATACTTATATATGCTGGTCTTGCCTGTTGACTTTCAGTGTCATTGCTAATCTACTGTATGTATCAATGTTATGCTGTAGGTGCTGTGGAAGTTGAACTAATCTACCATTAGCTCTTGCGGGTAATTTGCACCAGCTGTAGACCAGGGCCCCAAGTGAGAGACCTTCCCAGATCCATTACAGATCACTGTGGTTTGCTCTGTGCAAACTGAATGTGTGCTATTTACTGTACATACCACCAAACTAGCAGGTGATTTCAACCAGATATAGGAGAGATGTACAAACGCTCTCTAAATTAATGACCAAAATGTTGCATAAAAAAGTTTTGGACCTACCGTTTCCCAGTTTAAAACAACTTTTTAGCAGCTGTCACTTCAAAATTAAACCAAGCTTACGTCAGCTTTTACAGTCATGCGATGTTCACTCTTGCCTCCTCTGTACCCTTTTTTAACCTTCCTACACTGGCTAAACTTGTCTGTACACAGACTTTAATGACAGCGACACAATCAACCTCATCCTGACCTCCTTGTGGCCAGGCTTTGTGCAACGTGTGCTGGACAACGAGTGGCCAGCCTTTACATCTGGCCCCATTCACAGAACAATTGTGGGACTTCCTGAGTTAGACAAACAAATTGTGGATTAAGAATGAGCTATGCTGTGTGAATGCTGCACGCAGTGTACCACTCAATTTACCCTATTTATACAGTCCTGTCAGCATGTTGATTTATGAAAGAGAAACTTTCCTTCACAATGCAGCAAATGGCTCATTTCACGGGTCACAAAACCAGAAGGGATGGAGATTGTATGTGTTACCATGTCAGAGTAAATGAATTGTGAGATGCTCTCACAGAGACCGTAAACCATCCTCTTTGAGTCACTAAATCCAGATGAACTGGTTCCTCAATGAGACATTCTGCTTCCATCGTGATGGGAAAGTCTTTATAAGTCAGGTCAGTGGATAATTAAACAGTCAGGCACCCTGTCCTCCAGTGCTGAGAAATCTCTAATGCTCTAAAGCAACAGAACACATGATTTCTTCAGAACCTGACAACACAACTCTTCACTGCCAAGCCTGCCAAAACAACTTTAGTCATTTCTCCTGTTTAGGAAATTACATAAGAAGCTGTTTATCAAGGATTATTTCATAATTTGTCCATACAATTCAAAAGCATGAATACTGTTATATAGTTATACTTCGAGAGTTGTTGTAATAGCCTAGCTAACAGCAGAGACAGTGGTCTGTATTTCTTGAGGTGCAAATGTGAAGTGACCATTATTTGGCCATAGCTCATAGTGCTGATGCTGGTCATTATTTTCCTCTCAGCTCCTGGAGAGAATACTATTCTTTGCCATTATAGACAAGTTGGACATCTCTTAATCTAAAACCTAAAATAGTCCTTGCAAATGTTAGGAATATATTGAAGCTAGGTCAAAACAATTTCAATTCTGACTTTCACTTGCTTATACAACTTTCTTTTTCGTTCTCATTCACTGACAAACACACCAACCATACAGGTATGTTGTCTGCTTATTATTATTATTATTATTTAGACACATACAAGACTGCTCTCTACTATATTGCTTGTATCTGCCCTGTCCTTTAATAGAATAGGAAAAAATAGAGAAATTAATGTCAGAGTATTTCATATAGCTCTGTCTAACCTATTAATCACTTTTGTTTCACTTACAGTACACACCTGAGTAAATTACGCCCCACCTCAAGCACACAGTTTCCGTTAGATCCAACACAGAGAACTATCAAATACATTCAGTCTTACTCTCACACCAGAGCAGGTAGTGTGACAGTGTATTCAAGATCAAACAAGAAAAAACATAAAAGTAACTGATAAACCTTATAGTTTCACAAACAAAAAAAAACTAGAACCAGAACTACCATGATGCTAAATCAGAGGAAAAGATATCATGATATTGTTATTAATGACAACAATATCACAATAAAGCATATGACAGTGCAATAATGTTTAGAAAGAAAATTTTAAATTGAACATGTATTAAAGCTTGTTTTTCACAGCATAAATTGGAAATGATAGATATTTGTATTTATGTGAGGAGAGACCACCATTACTTTGTTTATCACAGCTTTTTCTTTTTTGCATAAAATGTTGGTCAAGTCCTGATTGAAAATCATTTTATATTAATTTGTCTAAGAGGTTTTCACAGGCAAGAGTTCAGTTTTTGTTGTCTTCAGCGTACTGTACTAGCTCCTCGTTGTTGTCACAAGTCCCTTGTTGTTTTGAAGGGGATGGTGGTACGTACTTTGGGGGGCATGGTTTTCCTGTGGTCCTTTCCCCTAAGTCAGGATGAGGCCACTACCCCCTGCTGGAAGCCACTCCCCTTGCTGCTATGTGGAGTCCTGATTGACAGCTTTCCCTCCATTCATAGTAGGAGTCCCTGAGCTCTTCCTGGAACGGTGTTTGTCCTCTATCTCATGCAGTGAGGGCTCTCTGTACATACACACTATGGTGGAGATGTAGAGAGGAAAGGAGAATGAGGAAGGAAAGAATGGAAGAGGAGAGGAGACAAGGGGACACAGAGGGGAGGAACTCAGAAAGAGGACAATGGAGAGCAGAGTAAAGAGATGGATGTGAATACAGAGACAAGGTCAGGTTTGAGGCTGGAGGGACAATTACACCAGGCTGGGAGGGAAAGGGGAATTAGACCTATGTCAGCACTTTTTTATCACATTGTTTGACGAGTTGTCTTGACATTATCTATCACACACAGCTCTCACTGGAAACATGTTGGAGGTGATAAAAAAAACAACTAAGCTTATTGCTATACAATAATGTGAGACTAAGTAGAAACAACATAAGAAGTAATGTAACATTGTAAAATTCACTAATTTGCTTTTTTGGCCAAGAGTTAGATGACAACATCAGTTCCACTCTCACATGCCTTGGTTAGCAACAGGTTAGTCTAGCCTAACTGGACATAGCTAACCTGGCTCTTTGAAATTCACAAATTCAACCCACCAGCACCAACAGATTTCACCAATTAGTACAATCTAAATATAATAAACACTGCAACCTGTACAATACGACACCATTAATTTATTCCTATACCTTGAGAGGAACTGCTGTTTTTCATTGATTTAGATAATTTAATGAAACTTAAAAGGACATGAAACTTCCATATAGATACTAAAAAGTGCACGAATAATTGTGCTGGATTAAAAACTGTAATCAAATAACTGGTTTGAACACCATATTGTCATATAGTGGATTAGATTAGAACATAATTACACCTGTAGTGACACCCTTTTTATAGGTAATGTGATAGCACAAATAGGTTACAAAAGAAATGGTAAAAAGATCTACTCAAAGCTTATTCTAAAATATTCTCTACAAGCTTTCTCATACCTTCAATGGGCCTGGGTACAAAGTGTGACGAGGGTTTAGTCTTCTTGACTCTGTTGCCCTTCATGACTTGCCCCTCCTTGGTGAGGCCAAGGAACCAGGCCCGGCCTGACTCCTGCTGTCGGTACACAGTGGACGAGTAGATCACATAGTAGTTCTCGAAAACTGACTCCTTGAACTTACATTCTGGGGTGAACATCTCCTGTAAAATCAGAGATTAGAGGATGGTCGATAAGAAAAATTATTTAAAATATCATTTTTTTCATTTCATTCATTTTGTATTGAGATTAAAATATGCACAATGTGCTTCTGCTAATGAGAAACAATTATTAGCTTTTTTGACTTTATTGAACATATCCATTAAATATTGACAGTGGCAGAAAAAGTAAATGAACTGTCCTTTGGCAGCTATGACTTCAAACAAGTACTCTAGTAGGAATCCTGGGCCATTCTTCCTTAGAGAACTTCTTATACTCAGTGATAATCTTACTGTCTAGTGTAAACGTCTCTGTGGAGTTTGTTCCATCATGTCTATTTTGTTGAAACGTTTTAATCTGATTTAAAAACCAGGGACTGGGGACATGGGATGCAATTTAGCTATCTGCTAGATTCCACATATACACATGAGCTGCGTGCGTATGACAGTGTTTAGCTGTATAATAGTTGGCAAATCAACAAATACATAAATAAAATGTCTGTTGATTGGTTTAAGATCTGGGCCACTCCAAAGGAAGGATTTTTATCATTCAGATGTTCTTTGATGATTAGAGTTTAGAGTTATCTTACATATGTCTTGATAATCTTAGGAATTCATTTTCACCTCAGTAATTGCCAGTTCTCCAGGCACAGAGGCAGAAAGGATGCCCTACATGATGCTCCCTCCACTATTCACCATTGCATTTTGTTTTTGAACAATGCAGTTTGCACATAATGATCATTCGCTTCTGCACCTTTGAAATCAAACAAATTCGAACCCACATTTACAAATTAGCTTCATTGATTGGATAAGAAGATTTAGTTTTGCTAACTCCTGACTCCAATTAGACTTTGCTGATGTCATTAATGTAGAGATTCACACTTAGACTCAGTTTTGATGCATACAGTGTACAGGTAATTCCAAAGGGTAATTTTTTTTCTTGCTACTACAACTTGAGCATTTGAGCCTGAACATAAGGAATGCATATTGATGTAATAGGACATGCACACATACAAACATATTTGTTTCCACATCATTATCAAAAATGCAGAAATAACCAGCAATAAAACAGATGGGCGACTTTAATAAAATCCCATTTAAGAAAAAAAGAAAGCTGTGTCTGATTCACTCGGGCAGCATTGGCTGTCATCACTAGCATGTGTACATTGCCAAGGTCAGCAAATATACTGTATACACATACACACACATCATTTGAATCCAAGTAATAGGAATAACAGTCTTATTACAATAATGGAAACACGAGAAGGTTTTCGTCCTATATAGCTTTATTATCAAAACAGCAAGTCAAGGAGAAACTCAAGGGGACACAGGGGGTGGAGAGGAAAGAACCAGACATTGGATACTCTGTCTGGACTGAGTGTGGTGCCAGATTATTGCCATGACAATGAGGAAGCACTGCTCTTGGCATTCTAAACCATTACAGACCAAGGCTGTAGTAATTTGGATAATTAGTTCAATATGAATGAAGATAATGGTGGCACTGACTTCTAAATAGCCAGGAAAATGTGTTTCTTCCGTTTTTTTGACAAAATCTATACTTAATAAAGCAGGTGGATGCCCAATCTCATTATCCTTACCCCTCATCCCTGCTCTCCTACTCATCTGAATGCTTCCAAGAGGCTAAATAAAAATCTGACGCCAGCTAGTCTGAAGGACAGAGAAGTTGTGTGTATCCACAGAGTAGAGGAGGGTGATGGGGGAACTTTGGTGGGTGTTGGACCGTCTCAGTTTAAGCAGGCTTTGTACTGTATGTGTGTGTTTATATGAGCGTTTGGGTGTTGGTCCTGCAGGATTCTGTGTCCTTTTAAGGTTGTCCACTTGACTGACAGCCCAATTCTACCTCCTGCTGGACGTGAGTGCTTACGTGTTGTGCATGTATGAAAGCCAGAGACAGAGAGTGGAAGAGGCTTGGAAAGGATGACAAAAATTATGTATAAAGGTTGAGCCACTGAAATCACTCAACAATGTGTTCTGAGTTTTGCTTATGATTAGAATTCACCAGTCGGTCGCTGAGTTTTTACTCAAACTCAATAAAGTTCTGTTTATAAACAAACATCTAAAAGCTGAAAAGCTCCATAGAGCTGAGGGGAACCACACAGTCAGGTGATCGCTCTTATACCTTTCATATTACAAATAATACTTTGACGCATTGTTTCTGTGAAAACATCATTTAGTGCAGCTTTAAACTCACCATGATGAAAACTAGTACTGTTTTGTTTTTTAAGTATAGTATAAATGTATCTGTGTCTTTTTTGCATACTATGACTTAGTGCAGTTAAATGGGACACAGTGTGTGTGACCTCTCATTTATAAGACACAGCAGTGCATGGCAGTCTCTGTAAAGGATTCAGGAAAGGTGAGGTGGAAACGTCTCGCTGGTCAGCAGGAGGGACAATCTCTGTAGAGACACGGTGGTGGAGTTTATCTGGAGTTTATCTGGGCCTGTTGACACACTGTCAGCACACAACACAAACAGCAGACGTCTCTCTCTCTGTTGGAGCACTGGAGGTCACACCGAGCCTGTCTGGCTGCGTGTGTTTGTGAGTGAACATATGTGTCTGAGTGGGCAGGGGGCAGACAGTTATACATTACACACCAGCAGGCGTTGTTCCTTATTCATCTAGTTGGAGCCCACATCAAGCTGAGTACATGCCCATACACACCCACACAAGCACATAAGCGCTCTCCTCTATTCTACCCTTCACAATCAGCCACTCAGCTTTGCTGACACACTGTAGCATCCCCTCCAAATTTTCTTCTCAAGGACAATGCTCTGTTACTGTCTATGAAAGGGCTTGGAGCAGTTCAGAAAGCACCCTGGCTGTGGCTTGGGAATGATAGGAGTGGAAAGTAAGTGACTTTGAAGTATTTGACAGAGTACCTTGTTTGTGGATGAGTGAGTGGAAATGTGAGGTGAAGAGACGGGGTCGGAGTCTCTCGTGATTAATGGGATCTCCTTAATGGACACGCATGAACTGCATGGCCAAGGAGATGCACAGAAATACACACTGGCGAACCAACATGTGTGCACACAAACTTATACATACACACACAACAAACATGCTTTCTCATGTTAAAATGCACACAACCATTACCAACAAAACAAGGTCAATTTACAAAAAAAGCTAAGCACTTCAGGGCAAACAGGCAGCTTAGTGATATTTTGTGGCGATCTGAAGGAGAAAGGTGACTTTTTAGTGAAACTGGGCAAGTGAGACTGCTCACACACCAACATCAGGGGTCTCAGTAAGGATATAAAGATTTATAAATGCAGAGGGTCACTTTAGACCTGCTGAACAAACACTTTAGAACAGGGGGAAGAATAAAAATGTATGTGTTTTAAAGGTATAACAATTTATGCAAGGACCTGTATACAATGCTGGTTTTCAAATTAAAACTGGTACAAAAATAAAAATCAATAAAAACACCGGATGATACTATGCATTGAGACCGATATTGTTAAGGTGATATGCATGTCTGTTGGCTTGTGAAAGCTTGGAGGTAACACGTCGGTGCAGGTGCATGGGTGGTTAAATTAAACAAGAAGCAGGAGAGCAAACTGTGATGCATGTAAAATTGGGCTGCCAACAGAATTGGGTTGAACGCTTCCTGAATTCAAATCAGTTACTGCCTCCTTCCTGGGAGGGTGGCAGCTCTTCGATTCCGCATTAAGGAGCTCTGCTGCTGCTGACAGACATTCTTTGACTTTGGATAAAGATGTAGAGGATTGGGGAGACCCTCCATTTAAATATGGGTCTGAGCCACTGGTGTCTGTGAGAGATTTGGCCTCAGCGAGAATCCCAGGCCTGCCGTGGAACTCCCGGGGAGCTCATTATTATTCTAGGAGAGATTCAGGTCGGGATTGTCTAGACATTGCTTAAACTGAAAAACTCTTTCTCACTTTTTCTATCCCTGTTCTCCACATCATTTTATCTTTTTCTCGGCCTCACTCAGTCACTTTGAAACAAGGTTCTGTTTTGTCCTTTCAAAACTTGCTCCAGAGTGGACCAAGTTGGGTTATGGCTAAAATCACAATCACATAGAAATACTGATCATTCACCTTCCTCAGTCATTTTCTTATCTTTCCTTACGTTCCTATATTTTTATGTTTCCCTGCAGAAAAGGTGGCCCATTGATTATCTTTCATTAGCTCTGTCAACACAGGAATTCAACAATAGGCATGTACAATGGTGCCAAAATAGTAACTGTATACTGACAGAAAATACTCCACCAACAATTTTGATAAGTGATAAGCTGTGGGGGTGTATCAGTTTCTAAGTTGGATAACCCAAGCACACAGATTTCAATTCACAGTTTCTGATTTAATACATTAATAATTCCTTATAATCGTGTAGTTCTAGAGACATCTCACAAATGCCCTCGAACAAAATCTTAAAGTCTATCTGACCTTCCTCACCAACTCTCTGTCACTCGTCCCTCAGGGCCTTCAGTGAAGGTTTTACTGCAGCACATTATTTTTGTTTCTGTGACATAAATAAGACACTGTAAAAGAGAGAGTAGAAGTGTAGATAGATAGATAGATAGATAGATAGATAGATAGATATGCACTTAGCAAAGAAAGAAAGAGAACAGTGGTTACTGCTGTGCAGTAAACTAGGTCATATTGAGAAGTGTTATAAATAATGGAAGGGAACTCTTCTGTGTAGATGCTCAGCCCCCACGCACTTCATCGCTGAACACTCCACACAAGCATTATCACCCTGCTCACCCATGGCTACATCAGTTTACAATCAGCAACAGACTTGACTGTGAGCTCTGCACTTCACGCAAGAAAAGCCAAACAACATATACGTTACTGTCTAATTGATCAACAGTAAAAGTAATATGAATCCTAAAATTGGTTTGGTATCTGTGACATCCACAGTACATGTGCATGCACAAGAGACACAGGTTTGTCAAATGTGCACTGCAGCAATGTCTCAACTGAAAACGTGCAGAAGTTAAAGCTTGTCACATTTCCTCACTAATAAGACACTGCAAAGAGGAATGAGGAGAAAAATAAAATGAAGGGAGGATATCCCTCAGTAATTATCTCCCAGGGGTTGAGTAAGAGAACTGTGCATCTCTGCTCTCAGATGTTAGGAAGACAAAACAAGCCAAACAACGCTAACACAACACAAACTTTATAGTTTAAAGAGGCAAAAAAAAAAAAGCGTAATAGAGACCTTGAAGGAGAGAGAGTGTAGCAAGAGGTAAAAGAATAAAGGACATATGGGAAAAACATTAACAGTTGGACAAATAACAATAATAAAAGTAAATGTGAATAAGTATGAGGAATGAATGTGAAGGACTGGTTTTATAGTTGTGATTGTACCATAAGAGCTCAGAGTGTAAATAAAGTAATGTTCCCATTTAGTGTGCTCACTATTCTCACTATCTGTGGTAAACTGGTAAATAATAAAACGTTATAACAGAGATCTAATCTATTTGTGCTGTCATCTGATGGTTTGCATGTTAATACAGCCTTTGTATGAGCACTCTGTGGCTTCCCGAGAATCCTCCCTGTGACCCAGACCACATTCTGCTTATCAGTGCACGCTTATTTCCCATGTTTCACATCTGAGAATCTGGACCTCTTCCATATGGCCAGAGAGGGCATCCACCATGTGCCCTTGATTAAAATGACCTTCAGCTTTTACCACAGAAATGTCAGAAATGACTTCTGAAAAACACTTTGTAATGCAAAGGTCAACATTTTGAGCAGCCTTCCTGCACTCATAAAAATGGTTATTAAAATGATATGCGGACAGTCATGTGTCAAGTTGAAAGCTGCTGTTTGGCAATGAAGCACTGAATGACCTGAAATTAATAATAACCATGTATTGTGACGCAAATTATTTCATCAATACAGGGTGGGTTTGGAGGAGGG
>OMLM01008067.1:0-20755 GCA_900302695.1 Helostoma temminkii
TGTCAAATGATTCCCTTGTGAAATTAAGACAGAGGCCATGGGGGTAGGGAGGGGAGGGTAAGCAGTAACAGGAAGAGCCGTGTGTGTGAGGGGGTTATACAGGCAGGTGGAAATGCTCCTCTCCTCTTACTAAACTCAAATCTCATCTGAGAGAAAAAAAATTAACAGGTATGATCCAGAAAATGAAAGGCGAGAAACGGAGACAGAGGGGAAGACTCCATTAGATTTTCTTTTGTCTTTTAATGACCCTGGACTTACACTGTGTGAAAATGAGAATACTTAAAAAACATAGTGACAGGTAGAGAACAAAATATTCCCAATACATACATGCAGAAATATTATAAAGGAATATTACCCTGGCTTTGTCATCTGTTCAGTGTTTTTAAATGTGATGTGTAGAAACAACTATGTCAGCAGTTTGAATCACTGTATGAAACAATCAGTAATGTTGCCTGATCCTGAACGCACTCCTCAGTTATCGTTTAGTTTGATCACATGCTCATCTTTGCTCACAGCAAGCACAGTGCCATCTCCTGTTCAACTCTGCTATTACATCCGGGGAACCGTGGCCTTCTGTGACCACTAAAACCTGCATGTACGGCTCATCACTGCTCACATGAAAACACACACTTCTCTCACTGTTCTCAAATAAAATGTTCACTTTTTTTTGCACCAACTTTACATTTATACGCGTAATGAAGTGCTTACATCTAATTATTCCGTATCTCAGTTATCAGAACTGTGACACCCTCACGGCGCACCTCAAGATCTTAAATTTACGGCCCTATTTCATAAATGTCTAAAATGAAATTAACTTTTTACAAGGTGTCATGTGTGGCTTTTAAGTGGTGAAATTGAAGCCTCGTTGCACGTGCACACGCACACACACACACACACACACCCACACACACACACACACACATATACACACATACACCTCATAATGAGAAGCCATTATTAGGCTGTGATTGGAGCCAGGGTGCTGATATTAAAAGTGGCAGGAGAGGCAATATCACCACAGAGTCTAATATCCTAGTAGATATGTCATATATTTTAAGACAGCTGCTCCGCTATTTATAATTAATAGCAATTTAGTCCCAGCAAAAATTGGAAGACAGCTAACATAGGGATCTTGTTCTATTAAGTGCAAATTCAGAATCAGTGTCAAACTGACATTTTGCTTTTTTTTCCTTCTTGAGTGGGTGGTCCAGACTCCGCAGAGCTTATATAAATACCACAAAGCTCATATAGTGTTATGTGTGTTTTGCACGGGAGATGATTTCTTTTTGATTCTGTGTAAAAATAAGTGCAGTACAAACAAAAAGGAAATGAAGTTGGCCTCTAAAGACACATGAATAAAAATAATCTGTCTTTATTCTCATGCCTCACAGTCATAAATCACTCCTTCCCAAATGACAGCCTTATACACGCCGTATCAGTGTGGCAAATGGCTCTATCTTATAATAGCAATGTAGCACATAGCAATATTATCTGCTGTGGAGTATTGTAGTGCATGTGTCTCAGCGCTGTGCCCTGGAGCGCTAGCCAGATTACACCGGCCCAGCGACAGTCTTATAATAAGACTCGCCCATTAAATCATATCAGCACTGCTTTTTATAGGCCAACACCTCAGCTACGACACTATGAAACTGTCTATCACAGAGAAATGTGTGTGTCTGAATGTGTGTGTGTGTGAGCAAGGGAGACTGTCTGGGAGGAGACGCGTGTGTGTTTTACCAAACGTTGCCTGCGTTTGAGGTGCTCGCCGCAGCATCTGACAGTGTTTCATCTTCTCCTTTTATTAGATCAGCCTCGCGCCGCTGTCACCTCTCCTTTCCCTTTGCTTACATCACACATGCACACACGCCCTCATGCACAGACAGCCAGGCGACCATTGGCTCACAAACTCGACGAGGACGTTCTGGTTGGTTAGCTGGGCTTTGTTCCGTCAGGTCGGGTAGGGAGAGGGCATCCAGGATGACTTTCCCACTCAAATCACAGTGTGAATATGCAAAATAGATGGTTGACTTATATAGATTGTGAATCTGAATGAGTATGCACTGTTTTTTGCATATTTATAGATGGTGTTGAGATACCTTCTTTAGATTTCACTTAATGTTGCAGCTGTCACGTGCCACAGTTCATTGCAATCGCTCCTTATCACTGGGTTTTGTTCACTGGGGGATGTCAAATGTTGCCAAAAAGCAAGTCACAGGTCACATAATTTGGACAAAACATGCGGTAGGCAGAGTTACTGGCCAATTAAAATACTTTTTGGCTTGACAGGTTTTTGGCTTTCTAAGAGAGAAACTAAAACATAATGTGTAATCAACAGAACTATGTAGCAAAAACATGATGGCATCTGTGCAAAAAAGTTTTGTATTTCCGAAATCCCAATTATTTCAGATGTCCTAAGGGCTTGGTTTGAGAATTCAACAATTTGTTAAATGACTAATGGAAAAAATAATTAAAAACGACAATTTTGGCATATAGTTAAGATTATATCGTAATTTCTGGAATACTGAAATAAAGTGTTAAAAACGAATAAACCAAAGCAGTAACTTTAATTATCAGTGCATGTTTACGACCTTTTTCAGGACTCAGAGGCTTCAGCATCAGTAGATTTAAATATGTGGTTTAGTCTTAACAAACTTCCCCATGTTGCACACTGTGCTGTAAGTAGATTTCTGTCTGTAGTCACAGCTGCCTCCCAAGCAGAGCTGTCATGTCACATTTGTCATCTCTGATGGATGACGTCGGTGTGCAGTAGCAAAGAGTTAAAGAAACAATCGCACAGAAGACACAACAGAGCAGCTCAGATTCTTTTGGACAAAGCAGATTGACGTGTTTTTGTTCCTCACACTTTATTCGCTGCCTTCTGAGGGAAGGTTTTCTGTACGATTGCATGTTTGACGTGACTTGCTCGATTGCAGCAGTGAAGTTAATTCAGAGAGAGAGAGAGAGAGAGAGAAAGAGTGTGTGTGTGTGTGTGTGTGTGTGTGTGCTCCTTCTTTTTTTCTGACAGCTTTGTGATTTCTTTCCATTTCCTTAAATTTTAGATTTGCTTGTGTTGTCACTTTTCATGACATTTCTCCATGTCTCAGTTTGTTATTTCTTCAAAATATTGCATCTGGATTGTTCTGCAATTTACTATACAGCATTTGCAATGAAATAGTATTGGAATAGCATTTTAGAAAGTGTATTATTTTTCAAATTATATCTTAACGTACTCTGTAATTGTCTGTAATTGTTAAGATGCTGCTGAAAACACATGAAAATCTATCAGTGCTTGAAGTCATGTGCGCGCCTCAAAATAATCAGTTGATGATACATTTTCCAAATCCAGCCAACAGCAAAAATGATCCACACAGTGGGATTTAATTGAAATGCCTAATTGCACTGTTATTCACACTAATTTTAATGCTAATGCACTTCTCCATACATACAGCTTTCCAGTCGTTTATAAAAAAACCTGCAGGACACACTAAGACTGTGCACACGCATATCAACTGATAGACAAGAAGAGACACACACACAGAAACTCACACATCAGTATTGACACCGAAACATGCCGCACATACAAACCAATGTGGTATACACACATAGAGAGACAGGAAGACTAGCTGACAGGCAGGGAGACACACATACCGACATACACACACACAACATCCCAAGGCCTCTCCACATCTCGGTTAATCCAAGCCGTCAGTCAGTGCTTTGGGGCCTGGATGCTGCCGTTTGATTGTAATTGCAAAAACCGGAGGCGGACGAGGGAGAGCCAGGGATGTCGATAGACAGGTGGAGGGACAGAGGGATGGATTCCTCCTGCCTACCCACAATCCCCTGCTCAGCACGCTGGGTGACTTTGTGTCAGCACTTTGTCTTGTGCATAGCTAATGATGGCTCCGACGCAGGGGCGGGCTCGAGTCTACTGCTGCCGCTCCTGTTCGATCTCTCTGTCTCTCTATCCCCTGGTCTTCCGCTGAATCCCTGACAAATGAGATTTTGCCTGAGGTGGATGGAAAGATGGTATATGGAGCAAGGCCTCTGACTGCCTGTCTGTCTATTTGTTAAAAACTCTCACAAGCCATAAAGAACCTGGAGGTTTTTCTCCTCCTAACCTCCCCAATCGTCTCTTCCTACCCCTTACTCTAGCCCTCTCTCTTCATTCTGTCTGTCTCTTCCTGCAGCTCTGTCTGTCTTCTAATTTAAGTCGGAGGCCAGAATAACTCACAGTAAATTGCTTTAATGAAGACACAGGGGGAGGGAGGGGGGAGGAGAAAAAAAGAAAGAGGAAGAAGAGAGAGGAAGATTGGGGAAGAGGAGGAGAGGGCAAGGGCACACTGAGCAGCAAGAAATTGGAGGGGAGAGAAAAAACAATACATGGAGCAGGTTTAAAATGAAAAAAAAAACAGCTTCTCCAATTAGGGAGAAGTTTTTTTTTGTTTTGTTTTGTTTTGTTTCTTTGGTCATGGGCAGTCAGTCACACTTGCTTTTGTTGAGTGTGTGATGAATTACACCCCTCCACTCCTTCTCCTCTGCCTTTGTTGTGGTGAAGCTTCAGCCGTTTGTACCTCCTACAATATCTTGCGCTGTGAATCCTCCATGCCTGTTTACCAACCAGGGCTCTTTGAACTGGCAGAGAGAAATGGCTTTTTGAAAAGTCTCTTTGATGGTGAGCCCAATTTGTTTTCAGCGCTAAAAAGTTTGTTTGAACTCTGAAACGTGGGCTTATATTGATGCTGGGACCTGTCCTGAGAGGGCTGCCAGTGTGCGAGTGTCTGCATGTCTTTGTTATTCTAACCTAGCATGGAAATTACTTGTTTGACCTGAAATGAGAATAGTGTTCAGTGTTTGTATTGAATTGTTCATCATCCTAAAGTGTGTTTAATTAAAAACCTCATTAAATATGAAGTATAATAAAGGAATAAAATATTAAGGAAACATCTATTTATTCATTTCATTTATTGAAGTAGCTCACATAACCTCAGATATTGGATTGATCCATTTACTGGTTTTGCATATTTGTTTGTCATAAAAATCTGTGTTTCAAAACTGTTTGTATTAGCACACGATATAATATAAATATAAATATTCATATCATATTTATGATAGTTAAAGTATTTAACTTTAACTTAAAGTATTTAGAAGACAATGTATAATATAACATATAGCCAGTCCCAGCTGCCACTGGGTTAGAGGTGGGGTTTGCATGTATGTACAATAATAAATGTGTGGTATTTAGCAAGGAAAACCCAGACACACAGTCAAAACAAAAATACTACAATTTCATACCTGTAATTCATTGTCTTACTTCTATTCTGCTGGTGCTACTTTAGCGTTACTTTTTTTATTTTATTTCAATCGGTGTCACTTGTCTTTGAGTGTTTTGCTATATGAATGTAAAAATTCTTTATGAACCACAGAGGGTGATCTGTGTCATTGTGTGGGTTGCAGTCCTCAATGTGATCATCTAATGACTTTTCTAAAGATATAGAGAAATGACAATTCTATACATCTATAAATCTAGTCCACTGTAAATTTTAGATGACAGCACCTCACGTTCAACTAAAGGACAAAGGAGGAGGAATGACAGAGATCAGCGATCAAGTTTTCAGATTTTCTGCATCCAGCTTGAAGGAGAGATTTAGAGTCGGGCGTTAATTTTACAGCGCAGTAATTCATAGGATACACCGATCATGATCAGATATCTCTTAGAGTTCCACCAATCACATTATTGATCAGAAGCTGGGGCTGATGGATTACCGAGGCTGGCTCACTGACAGGCGGTACGTCCAGTGGGGAAAGAGTTTTGCATCACAACGATCAAACCAGACCCTCAAACCAGACTTCCCCCACTCGTCTCCCCACCCTTCTGCTCTCCCTTCTTTTGATCAGAGTCATTTTGACAGTGATGCATAAGTCTCCGCAGCACAGGGTTGGCTGGCTGGCAGGAAATGCCACAGATCCCCTCAGAGTAAAGGAATGGGGGATTAAAACAGAGAAAGGCGCCCCCTTAAAAAAGGAGTAAAAAGGAAATCAGTGTTTCCTCCCTCTGCAGACAGTGAGAGCTGTTTAAAGATGCTGCCACTCTGGTGCTTTTTTTTCTAGTCTTTGGTCTTTAAAAAAGGTTTTCATGTTTGTTTAAACTTGTTTTGTCCTGGGGTTAGTCTGGTCTGCCCCTCACCTGCATCACACTGAAGTCCTCTGCGGAGGTTAAATCGAAACAAATCATTACTATCATCCTCTGTGTTGTCCTTGCTTCACTCCCCAACCCCTCCTTCCAATCTCTATCTTCCTTCCTTTATTTCTTGCTACTTCTATCAAGGAGAAATGAATGGCACCCATTTCATCTCCCCAGAGCAACAGTGGGCCTGAAACACCACAGAGGTAGCACAGGCTAACATTGAACTGGATTGGGTAGAGTAAATACAAAGGCAAGAGGGAAAAGAAAGCAGCTGGGGAACACAAAAGGATGGAGCTGCAGATGGGAACTAACCTTGTCTGGGTTTCTGTGATGTTTCCTTTACACACACACACACTTGCACATAGACACGCACTTCCACCACACCCATTACTTTCTCTCTCTCGCTCTTTTCCTTTCTCTCTCAAGTCATCTTTTTATTTGTAATGTTCAGAGGACAGCACCAAAGCATTTGAGGAATGGGAGGTTACACTGTATTAAAGGAAATGTTGTTTCACAAAAATGGTCATTCGCCTTTCAGCAGGAAATACAAAGGCTACGCAGCTACTGCACTTCAAAGCTGCCCAGAAAACTTCCCATGAAACGACTTTCATTGTCTGCATCTAAAGGGGACAAGCAGGGGATTTCCCCCCCTGTGTCTCAGCACACTCTTTCTAACATTGTTTTTGGTTGTTCTTAACATTGAGCTTTGTTGCTATATGAAAGGAATGAAGTATGAATTTAAAAGAAGAGTCACAGGCAGGTGAAAAAATTCACAGAAAATTAGAGCATTGCATTGCGTTTGAATAATTAATTCCTGAATTGCTAGTATGAAATTAATAAAATTCAGTATTGACATTAGTGATCTTGAACCCTTGAATCTGCTTACAAAGCAGCAACACTGAAGAGGATGTCATTATTCATGATTTTTGAATTGTAAGCAATTAACATTTGATAACATTTGAGAATGAACTGCATCTTAGGATTAAACCTGCTATTCACATATCACTATTTCTGCTATTAATAGCCTCACAGTGACCCATTTTGATAAAAGATAAAACAATGAAATATTGTGTCAGAGGCAAATAGAATGAAGAAGCCAGCACATGCAGACTAGTGAAGAAGAGAGGACAGAGAGAATTAGCGGCAACCAGAGAGAGAAGTTAGACTGGTTGTTTAGACGTGTTAGTTTGAAGTGAAGAGGCTGCAGTTGGGTGGACTGTCTCCCTGACACATTCACACACACACACACACATATTCAACCCCACACACAACCTCTCCCCCCTCACTCCTCCAGTGGCCCTGTCGGTGTGCCAGGGCGGGTGATTACCGACGCTCTCCCCCAATTATGGGCTGATTATTCCGCCGTGCTCTAATTGACTGGGGAGATATGCAAATGGCTGTCATTTAGGATGATAAAGGATGCGGGTGCTGGATGCCCCCTGCATTATTTAGCCTCGGCTGTACGCAGCGTGAAGGATGTGGCGTGCGCTTTAATTGCTGAGGAGAGAGAGGTTAAGCTGAACGAGCAGCTGAATTAGAAATGAGGAATTTAGGCCCTTTATTTATTTCTTTACTTTGCTCCTCTCCTTCCATCTCTCTCAAACACACACACACTAGCACACTCTCTCAGTTTTCTCAGTTTTTTTCAGTTCTCTCTTGGGTGAGTAGAGAGGTGAGGAGGGGGTAGGTGGATGGCAGGATGTCATGCTGGAATGCCATAAATAAAAACATTAGCAGAACCAATACGTGCAGAACAAATAGGGTGAGTGTGTGTGTGTGTGTCTGTTGGTGTGTTGTGGCGGTGAGTGGTCGGCTTAAGCATTAAAAACGCAAGTGTGAGGAACCTTTGTGGACTAATGAAAAAACATTTAACAGCTTGGACAATAAGCAGTCTCTCCTGTCTCTTCTGTCTCTGTAAAGCTGCTGTAATAAATGAAAGTAAATGTAAATGCACACTTCTGTGTAGAATACCAATGACCTAGCCAACCATGTCAGACTTGTGGGTGGATGGAGTTGGAGTTTGTGGCATCTTCCATAGCCGGGCAGGCAGGGGGAGCATCATGTTTAAAGGATGATGTTGGTTGACTGAGACATTTTCCTGTTATTATTGTTAGGACAGAAAACAGTGGGGTGGCATTAAGTGGAAAGGGACTGCTTGCTAAGTACTATGCTACAACTTCTACATCTTTACACACATTATCTGACGAATCAGAGTGAAACTCAACACTAATCCCCCTGGTTTGGAGACAAGCAGCACCAGATTTGGGCGTCTTTAACAGCTTAGGGGTAATAGTGCCTCAAATGTCCCTTTCAAAGTGGTCCGCCCCATATCTCCACATTATGATAGGCTTAAAAGCCAGGGCTGTTATCACCCAGTGAGCACCCTATCTTACAATGAGTAATAATTGCTAATACGGTGGAGTTACTGTTAGCATTATCACCAGGTTTAGCGACTCTTGGAATCCCGAGTCAGGTGTCCACACAAGTGTTTGACCCTGACGCCTGACTCCAGGACAACTTCGAGCTCAGTGCTGGTGTCGAAAAACAGAGAGAGCTTTTTTCTTAATGTCCTATTATCACGATGCCTCAGTCTTATCAAGAGATTGTCTGAGCTTTGTTAATGGTGCAGAAGCTGAATTGAAAAGAAAAGCACAATTCCTTTTCAGTGCTTCTGTGGCTGTCCTCCACACAACTTTGAGAAGCCCTGAACAGTTTGTTCATAGGCTGCCTTTGTTCCAGGTAACAAAAAAAGAGAGACGACTGTAGCTTATCAGATAGTGTGGAGGGTTTAAAAATCACAAAATAGTTTTTCAGTAACCATGAACTGCTGTTCCTTATGAACACTGTCTACACGCAGTGCTATTATGTGTACAGTATCTGTTCACCTTTAACTTTTTGTAAAACTGCAAACAATACTTAGTAACCTAAATACAGTACATCAGTAGCACTATCAGCATTCTGCATTTGGTTGCTGCTCTGACCAGTAAAATGTGTACATTTATATTACTGTAAAAACTGAATTGTGCTTAAAACAACGGTTTGTATCTTGGATTGTCCAGGTGCGAGGAGGCATAAAAATAGACAGCATGTGACCTTCTATCTCAATATCAAACTTTTCATCCTTCACACTACCTCCATGTCTTTTTGTGTACAAGCAGGTACAATACTATGCATTTGTTCAAGAAGAAGACATTTTAAAAATGTGCCCCACTATCCCTGTTTGTTTGATTAATTGCATTGAGACCTCAAAGACTCACAAAAGACAGAGTTCTTGGAGAGAGATCAGGGAGGCAGCATGTTTCAGCCAGTAGGAGGCCGTGAAGGCAGGCTTTTTGCCAGCAGCTGAGTGTGGCCATTCACAACAAATATTAGCACTTTGTACTTAGATGTGGTTGAAGGACATATCGTAGAACTTAAGTTGCTTCAGTCATACTAAAGCCCCAAGGTGATTTGAGTTTGTGGGAGCTTCATGACTGTGGCCGGTATCCTGCTCTGCCAATGTGATGGAGGACAATGTTATGTAATGTAATCTAATGTAATGTAACATACAATATTTCGTTGTGCTGTGTAAGACTGGATATGTATGTATCTGCTGCCATTAAAGGTCCTCTGTGTTGCAGTATGTAACATTGTAGCTCTGAGTTGTTGCTGGGACAAGAAAATAGTGTGCCACCTGTGGCAGTCTTGGACACACTTAAATGAGAGATGAGGTTTGTAGTTTGGCATGCAAACTCATTTGAGTGCCTGCTGGGTGCTAGCCTAAAGCCCACATGGGTTTTGGGGAGTCTAAAGCATGCCAAATATCTCTCCCTGGTTTGCAAGGAGTGCCCTTGCTTGTATTTGGAGTCTCACTGCCTCTCCTCACTGAAGACTTCACTCAGAGACCCTCAGGAGGTGGCAGGGACTCTGCTCAAGAACTCTTATCTCCATGCACATACTCTCATAAATACACATATTCCAGTTTCCACACAAACACAAACTCATATCTAGAAAATACTAAGCACAACATGGCACTTTCACATTTGATCAGCATTTCATAGTGCGGTGCTTAAATTGTGATAATTTTTATCAATTCTCACCATCATCACCAATTATCATAATCATTCCAGCCTTGGTAAATATTCCAGCTGATTGACATCAGAGAAAGAAATGATAGTGTGGGTGTTAAATGTCTCTTTCCGTGTCCCTCTCTCTTTCTCATTTCTCTTCTTCTTTCTGTACTTAATAGCACTTAGTGAAGGGAATTACAGTTGGTGCTCTACATGGGGCATGGCATTAAAAACCTTTTTCACACATACACACTTTTTAGTGTGTCCATTTGGATTCATTTGCATGGCATTTCATTTAGATTTTGCCTCAATTGACTGTTTGGGGGGAGGATAAAAAACATTCTTGTGTAATAGCATTTCCTCTCCGTCTCCAGTGCACCATAAAGATAGAAAGCGCAGCGGCCAGAGCCGATAAACGAGTGCAGTGCTGCCATGAGCAGACATGTCCCTCAGGCCTACAAACGATAGCTATTGGAGTTAATTACAGTTTACATCATCATATTTGCCCAGAGAAGAGAAACAGAGAATAAAACTGGCCTCTGAGTCCATTGACTTGTTATTTCTGTATATAGTGTACTACACAATCATCCCTGTGTGTATACTGGATTTTACTTTTGACCTATGTAAACACATGTCCCATATAGAAAGTTAAATATTGAAGAGAAATGTAAATAGTTTTGACAGTGTTGATTTAAGACTCTGAAAATATAAATGAATACTGTGAATGTAATGTGTAACTACAAGCTACCAAGACAGGCACCTGACCTTCTCTGATGTGCCAACTACTGTGCGCTTAAGTGGGGTCTGGTTACTTGCATGGTGTGTGGTGGGCTGGAGGTGGGCATGATTGCACCAGGGAGTAAAATCTCAACCTCCTATGGAGACAGACCAGATCTGAGGCCTTGGATAACACAGGAAAGATCATGGTGATAGACTGTAAATCGTCCCTTGTCCATGCTTTTTCCAGTGCACCTGCAAGATGTTCAAGTTTCAGATAATGCCTCCCAGGTTATTATTTAGTAAATCACATGTACTGCAAGTAATCAGCCATCAACATGTGGTGTTTTATGTACAATATATATTCAGAAATCACCAACCAAATTGTATTGTTATTTTGGTGTTGGTTCACTCAAATCAAACTAAAATGATATTTCTAAAAACAGATACAGTCCCTATTAACACTGTTGACATCTTTTCTGTTATCAGCAGTAACAGTAATAGAAACACAGTTTTTCAATGCTGTGAGCACCATGAACAAAACCTAATCCACTGTATTCAGGAGAAACAGAAATCTCAGGTACAAATAACCTGAAGAAAATATGTGCATCTTCACACCTGTAGAGTGTGGTGAGAAAATATGTCTCTCTGTGCTGAGTGAACTGATCTGTGAAGTAAAATAGATACTGTACACATTAGGCAATGCATTGTTTATTAGTGTATTTATGTTAATCTATATTAATAAGAGACATTGTTTCACAATATATATTTTTTCTTGCACAGGTATGCAATGTCACATTAATGTCATATAGATAAGAGAGCCAGTTTTATATTCTAATCAAATGTCAAAATGTCAAATAATTCTTGTTGACAAATCTGTGGTGTAAAGTCCATTTGCTGGTTCTGTGCTTTAATGGGGGTTGAGTTTGAGTGTAACTGCTCACAGTGCTCAGTGTTTGTGTTTCAGGCTCTAGTTAGCTGGCTAGCCATCTGGTGCAGAGCCTTCAGCCATAATATCCCTCTGACAGGGACAGGCAGCGAGAGGCAGAAAAATAGATAGTTAATGTGAGTATGTGTGTGTGAGAGAGAGAGAGAGAGAGAGACAAGTGGCTAGTTTCTCCAGTTGCTCTCCTGTAGCCCACAGGAAGCTGCAGTCATTGGCTCCTCCCTGTCTAGACAGAGAACTGCTTTTGCACAAACACACACTCTCACACACGTTTGGTGCCTTCTACCATAGCAACTTTGATTAATTCCCAGTGTGTGGTGAGAGGAGACAACATCAGCACCATGGTCAAGGGAAAAAGGCGCACAGTCTGCTGGATGTGACAGCTCCCTGCTTCACACTGATGCTTTATACCGTGCTAGTGTGTGTGTGTGTGTGTGTGTGAGAGAGAGAGAGAGAGAAAGAGCAGGTCAGTGGTATGAGTGAGTGATGGGATGGGGAGTGTGTGTGTGTCGGCTCATCTGTCCCCTCGGCCGCATCAGTGCTCAAGCATGTCTTGCTGTGACAGCCCAGCAGCCTGTGTGTCTGTCACACACACACACACACACAGAAACACAGACAGACTAAACGGAAGAGTGCAGGCAGGCGCCAACACCAGTGAGGTGAAGGGTCACAAGCGACTGCCTCTCCAATGTTGTGTGAAATGTGTAGATGGCAGTCTCAGCCCATTATGTGCTTATATGCGACAGTATGTGTGTGTGTCTTGAGGCGGGTGGGGGGCATCTCAAAGTAACTGGTTATTATCACCTCAATATTTTTCTTATTATGACAATTACATGCTCCAGGAGCGAATTAAGCGATACAGGACGCCAAGCGGGAGTGGTTGACAGCTATTTGGAGACTCAATGCACAGAGCAATTTGCAGCCCCGAGCCAAACAAATTGGATTTGGGCCACTTTGGATTGGGGCCCCAGATTGTTGGGCGTTTGGATGCTCCGACCACATGCCTGCCTGGCTGGTTAGCATGCTGCCTGGCTTTGATTTTTTACAGATGACTATGTAAAAGACAGTAAGCCAGGTAACACAATGCTTATCGGTGTTGATAAATACCTTATATTAAGAATGCATTGTCAAATTACCTTTTACAGTAGTGTTTTAGCAACATGACATGTATCTGTGCTATTACAGCATATTGAAAATTGATAATTTTATAGTGTATGGGTATTGAGCTTCCCCACCTTTTTTAATGTTCTATAGTGATGCTACTGTTTTGGTCTTGGGCCACACAGCTGTGCTCAAGTGTGTGTATAGTCCAAATGAGCCCAACAGCCTCTAAACAAATTACTGGTACACATTTTCCCACCCCTAAACTGCCACTAGAAAAGCTGGCAACAGTACCCAATTAGGTGAAATGCAATTATTCCCAACCATTCATACAATTAGCCTGTGGGTTAACAACCTAGCTGTGCATCCAGCTAACTTTGTGTGTTTTGGAAAAGCCATCACCATGGTTACACCAGCTCGCATGGTAACACTGCCGTGTCAAATGGCATGCACTCGGGGCAGCCAGTGGGTCGAAAATAACATTCAGCCCTATTGGTGGAAGCAGCACGTTACATCACTGAGCTCAGAATATCGGGTGATTTGATTGGTTAAGACAAGGAGTGGTACCACGGTGGGAAGAGCTGAGAAGAAGAGAGAGAGGAAAGCGAGCGCCCCGTGTGCTCAGTCGTCCAAGGGTAGATAATGCCAGGCGACAGACTGGCAGGCTGGCTGAGCGGGTGGGCACTCACAGCGGCATGAAGGAAAACAAAGCCTTTGTGTGTCACTGCCGATATCGCATTAACCAAAACAAGCAGCCATGGACAGACTGCCACACTGACTTGGTTGTCTGTTCCACAGGCTGAGCTAAGCCATGCATGGATAAAAAGAGATGGGTGACACCTGTCTCACTTTTTATATGAAAAAACACGATGCTCAAGTAATGAAGAAAAAGTACAGTGTTTGCCTGCTTTTGACATAGAATTGACTGGCAGAATTTCATACTTTCAGAACTCGGCCAGCTAGTATACAGTATATAGTATAGTATAAATGTTAAAAATATTGTTCAGGTAGGCTGGCGCAGCTTACCCTTGTTTATTACTCACTTTTACACTCTACACTATGTACTAAATGTGAAAGAATTTTCTTTACTTGTTCAGTGGTGTAAAGCCCTAACTGATACAGACAGACTGATAGGCACATAATTCCCTGTGATGGCACTAATGGTTGCACAGGACTCAGGTGGGACAGGAATGGAGGGTCAACAAACCCCATATAGCAGGTAGGATCAGCTGGCATACATTCGCAACCCTTCCCCTTCCTCCTGAAGCAGGCACCAGCCAGAAATCCGGGGTCACCTACAGGTGACTTCCCCTATATTCGGCTACAGCTGGGACACAGCCACTACTCTGCAAATGTGTATGTGTGAGTCTATCCAAATGTGTGTGATCTGTGGTTGGGAACATCCATCACTTTGCATCACATCACATCTGGTCTTCTCTTTAGTTCTACCACTGCCTCACTTCCATCTTTCAATCTCTTTTCATTGCCTGTCTGTCAGCAGCATTGGTGGGGATTCCCTGGAATCAATTCAGAAGGGGGGAGTACCTACTAAGCACGCACACAAATACAGTCCTCTGCTCACCACAGGGAATGAAAACTGTAATATGAACTCATTCTTGGTCTGAATGAAGGCCCATTACAATTCATTTTCACTGCACCAGCTAGTAAATACAGTAGTAGCAGCTTCATTTGCAGGGTAATGTTTTTGCTCCCGTGACATATTAACCACTGTCACTGGGCCTTCTGGGACTTCAATAATTACAGCAGGTCACAGAAAATGTTGAATACACATAATGTACAGTAGAAATGTTTAACCTTTTAACCTGCCAGTCATACATCAGCCATGCTGAAATGGCCTTAGCAATACTCCTTTATTAATATTATAAACATATGACCATATATGCATGTCACCTCTCATCAAATGCTTGCATAAACCTCATAAATACTAATTTTAAGGCATCTCTTGTGTTCCAGGATCTGTCCGGCTCCATTGATGACCTCCCCACTGGGACAGAGGCTGGTCTGGCCTCAGCTGTCAGCACTGGGGGCTCCTCCAGCAGCAGCAGTAGTAGCCAAGGGGAGCAGGGAGGGGCCAGTAACCAGAGACAGTCTCCCTTCTCCCCACACACCTCCCCACACCTCCCCAGCCAGAGGAGCGGACCCTCTCCATCCCCTGTGGGCTCGCCCGCAGGTTCCACTCAGTCCCAGCAGTCCCGATCTGGCTCTGGACCCATCTCTCCTGCCAGCGGACCCTCTGTCAGTGCCGCTGCACCAGGTAGGATTGGCATCAGAGCCTCTAAAATAATTTGCACACCAATTTTGATAATTTGATTTTACTGTATCTTGATGAAAGGTGAAACTGGTAGCATGATAACTTTATTAGTTTAATCACAACAAACAAACAAGACTACCGCTGACAAGATTTGCTGTCAGAACCAGACACTACACAACATTTAACATCATGTACCGCTGCGTTAGATTCCCTGGGAAATTTGCAAAATTGCTTTACAGCTCAAAGGGAAACATAACAAGAAGCTGCTCTTTGAAAGCAAATTAGAAAACAATCACAAACATAGCCCAGTCAGTGATGTCACGTCAGGTAGATTGTCTTTGACAGCTGATGAAAAATAGCTGCTGTGACATCAGTGATTGGAGGTGTGGCAAGCACCAGTTTTTTGCCAGTTATTAAATGTTTACTTGCACTTTAAAAATGATACTTGGAGCATCTTGTTGCTTCAAGCGCATCAGTTATCACCGCAATATTTCTGCTTGACCTTTGCTTTTATTTTCCTTCTTAAAGCCTAAGTCTGATTTAATTCAAATTTAAATAAGTGCATTTTCCAGAGATTTTAAAAAGGTCATATAGAAAATTGACCCTGGTGTAGAATAGCTATACAAGTTATCACAAATCACATCATGACAATATTTAAATATAGTGTGTGCCTGTAGTATGTGCTAATATAAAGCATATGGATGAGGAGTGAATATTGTCCATATAATTCTACACTCTGAGACTGTTGAAGGGGTTTTAGGGCAGTCCAGATGACCTGTAGCATAAAAGTGGCGACCACTGTAATGGCATCTCTTTTCTCATCTGCTGCTCCCCGTGCATGATCCATCCAGATCAATTTTCATTCTTCCAGTCTGGGCAGAGGATAAAGCTCAGTGCACACTGTAGCAGAAAATAATATCAACCCTTTTTGTCTAGACTTTAAAATCTTGGGTCCATGCGAAATCTCAGTGTAACCTCTAAAGAATATTACTGCTTAGTGCAGAGCACTTAATGGAATATTTTTTCACACAGTTTTTGCCCTTGCATAGTAAGGATTTGTTAAGTCTGGACATTGTGAAACTTCATTGCAGAGTTTTTAAAAAGTGAATCTCTCTTCTAAACCTGGATTGCACAAGTATTTGCCACATTTATATAAACAATATTTCTTCTCCAGTCTGACTCTTAATGAATTGAGACTGACTGGTAGGAGAGGACCTCTCATCTGATTTGCAGCCTTATCTAAGATATGGCAGGCCAAACAAGACAAACAGGATTATCAGACAATGCACGGTTTGTCTGTCTGTCTCCTGAGGCCATGGCAGAGCGCATAACAATTTAGATAAACACTGAGCATTATAAACGAGTGTGGATTTGATTTGCCCGAGACAGCTGTGTGAATGTGTGCGTGTGTACGCCGCTCCTGCCTGGCCTTCCCGTCGTCCTACCACCTCTCTGCCCGACTGACTGGCTGACCGGTGCATCAGCATGTCTCAGACCTGTCAGTCACTCTGATGAGGCGGGGCAAAATGTCTTCAGTGAGATCCTGATGCCAGCTCCACCTCCTCCTCCTCATCTCCTAGCAGCCGCTTACCAATGTGATTGACACTAATGAAAAACTGGGACAGTGGTTTTCCAGGCGCTCGTGCCAAGAATTATGACGAGAATCCGAAATGAAGCAGCAAAGACAGGAAGCGAAACCGATCACTGGGACATGATTAATAAGAAAATATTTTAAAATATTCCCCATGCCAAATAAATGGTGATAAAGCGTGGAGCAGTGACTAACATCTGGCATGTTTTAGCGCCTGTACTACAATCAGTTTGAATTAGATCAAGGAGCAGCCAGCCTAAGAGAGACACAGGAGAACTAATGTGGTTAGCACACATCTGATTACTAACGCTCCGCTTTCTAACACTTCATCACAAGTTAGGACACTTTGGTTAATGTTGTCATTTTAGTTCGGTACAAGTTAGTTTGGAGGGGGAGGGAGCAAGCAGCAGTGTGTACTTATATGTGTGTAGTTGTTTTCTGAGATTTATATCTTCTGTTACTCCTGCAGTCATGAAAAATGCTTATTTAAACCAGTTGCATGACCTGCAGCATTCTTTAAATAAACAAAGTAAGAGAAACATTAATAAGCTAATTAATTAGTGTGAAACACTCTCTTTTTTATCTGCAGTAATTTGAACTCCAGTCAAGAAAAAGTCAAAACACATATCTTGTGGTTTCATTGCATTGTGCTCCATTAAAGCTGCTGTCAGTGCAGAATGGATTCTGTACCTAGCTGTGCTGCAAATGTCCTGTGATTTCTTGTTGTTGCTGAATTATCCATATAAATCCAAGAAAATCTATGAAGACAGTTTGTAGCTTGTAGTCTAAAAGTGTCATAAAATATGATAGTTTGTAATTTTTCTTTTGAACACAAACTAAAAGAAAGCTTGTGACAGTCAATTAATTTTGCAAGTAAAAACAGATATGGTTTAGACGTAAAAGCCTTTTTGGAAATAAAGTAAAACAATGTTACACCAAACTCTCTGTGGCAGCAGTAATTTTGTATATGCATGTGTCACCGGTCAGCCTCCCTCAGTGAAGTGATGCGACATGTCACATGGGTGAGCACTCACGGGATGCACGTTACCCTTGACAGCGGTCAGAGGAGAACGATTTCATCGCGTAATCCTTTCACCTGTCTGTCAGATGCACACACTGAAAAATAAAACAGGCGGCAGCCAAAGCATACACAGCAGCGCATGAACACATATATGGTCTCACATGTAAAGTGTCTATATGTGCTTGCTTGGAAGAGTGACAGTTTCGTGTGAGACTGTGTGTGTGTGTGTGTGTGTGTGTGTATATGTGGGGGGGGTGGAGGGAGGGTTGGAGACTGACAGATTGTCAGCCTATCATACACCCATACACAAATCTATCTTGTCGGAGCTCCACGGCATGCCTGTGATTCCCCCGTCTCCTCACTTTTC
This sequence comes from Helostoma temminkii, assembly GCA_900302695.1. Taxonomy (NCBI): domain Eukaryota; kingdom Metazoa; phylum Chordata; class Actinopteri; order Anabantiformes; family Helostomatidae; genus Helostoma; species Helostoma temminkii. The sequence goes on from OMLM01008067.1 coordinate 18,252, forward strand.
CTCTTCTTTCTCCTCTCGCTCTCTCTCTCCATCTCTCCATGAAGCAAATCCAATACACTGTAACATTATCCGGGCCTCGCCTTGCTATTTGGATTCTCTCCCGGAGCCAAAAAGGCACACACAGGGCCAAATTGATTTTCCTGTTGCGCTAGATTTGTGACAGTCGAGCAGAAATCACATTGCTCAAACGCCAGCCACCCCCTCCTCTTCTTCCACCTCTTGTACACACACACACACGTGCACAAACACACTCTTATACACACACCCCTCCTTCCTCCCAGTGTTTCTGAAGCAATTCAGAGCATCCTCCGAATATTTTTTCTCCTTCCATGAGACATTGGGGACAAGGCAAGCAGACATTTGTCTCTCATCGGGATGGATGTGGGGCGTAATGGGAGCGCCGGCATTCAAGCTTCCATCACTGCCTGAGCTGTGGGATAGAAAGGCAAAGTCAGCCAGACAAAGTGCAGAACACTAGGTCCTGAAAAATTATTAACAGCCCTATGAGTCCTTCCTCAGTGTCATCATAATTGCAACCACACTAGAGCCCATCAAGTATGGTGATTTGCATGTGCATGCTTGACTTTACAAGATCTTTGTAGATATAGATAGCGGTGTTCACTGTTTGGTTCGAATGTGTAAATTTGACAAGTTGTCTCCAATCTGACAGCCTGTCAGTATGGCGTCACTTCCTGTCAGCACTAGTATGGCTGTCACTTCTGTGCAGAAATGAGACGAAGACATATCCAATGCTGAATCTGATACATATTAAATCAAACTTCAGACAAACGGAGCACAGAAACTCGGTTGTCATCAGCTTGGATGGCTGCTGCTGATAGGATGGGAGCCAATGAGCAGAGGAGCAGCGATGTACTGCTGGGTGAGAAAATATCCCACAACAAAATATACTGTAAAGAAAAAGAAAAACAGTGTTCTTCTGGTGCTTTTCCGATCAATACATAGTGAAAGTTGTCAATTATCTGCACATACACTATGGTGCGTATATATGGGGTTATTGTATAGCTGAACTTTGAGTGAATGGTTTTCCATCCAAAGCTAGTTGAGAATGTTTTGATGCCGTTCACTAAGAGCATAGTACAATCTGTTCTCTTTCCCAATCAGGCTTTCTTTTGTGTAGAAAATTACAAGATCACCTCAAATATTTACCTTATCTCCCTGTCAACATAGAAATCTTTGTCTTTGTTTTGAATTGAAAGTCCTATCAGATATAACATGAACTAAATTGGAACTGCCTGTATTTATGCTCGTTTTCAAGTCTGGCTCGTGTTTGATGGTATTTTTATCTCTGTGCTTGTGTGTATGCATTTTGTGTCTGCGTGCCTGCCTGCCTTTGAAGGCCAAACTGCAATACTTTTCCGCATTGTGCAGCTACTAATTGACACAGAGCACATCCACACTCCTCCACGGCCAGCTCACTCCGTCTGCTACAGAAAATCACAAATATTCATCTCTCCCTCTTCTGTTTTTCACTCTCTTCTTCTTCTTCTTCTCTCTGCCAAGGTCCTCCGAGGTCCAGTTAACAGTGTCTGCCTGCCCTCCTTCCTTCCCCTCTGCTCTTTCCCCTCCCCTCTTCTCTCCTCCTTCTTGCATCTCTCCTCACCCCTATAAGTTTTTATTTTCTTCTGAAGAGATGATTGGAGCTTGCGGGCGAGCGCTCAGGAGAGTTTAAGCTGTTTATCTGCGCTTCGCTTCAAGTGCTTCCAGGGCCTAGAAAAGGACAGAGAGGTCAGGGCGAGAGGAGGAAGGAGGGTGGACAAAAGGATAGATAGAGGGTGGTAGAAGGCCAGGCTTGTCCTGTTTGTTAGCTCAAGGGTCCTTCCCTACGAAGCTACTCAAAACCGCTTTATATCCATTCTGTTTCTTTACATCATTCCCAGCTTAGCCCGTGGTTAGAATGTACTTGTTCATTAAATTATGGTAATGAGAACTGCAATAAAAAAGACTGTTGCTCTTTTTCCATGCTGGGGTCAAAGGTCAAGCATAGAAGCCTGGAAGGAACCAGAGTGATGACCTCAGATTAGGTTTGCATCTAAAAAACAAGGCAATTTTTTAAAACAATGTCATGTTAACGACTTCCCCAAAAAGGGAGAAAAACTAATTTACAAGCAGCAAAATATCAGACCAGAAATGATGCCGCAGGGATACTCAACCAAAACTTATATTTTTTATCTGTTAAGGGTGAAAGTTATTACAAGAAAGCAGTAGAAGAGAATCAGTGGGGGGGTTGACTTTTTATGCAAGTGTGTTTTGCAATGTGGAGTGTGTGGAGCTGGGTGAGTTTTCTAGTCAAACCACTCCCTAAGAGGCTGCGTGGTGGGAACACTGCCTCTGGCAGTCCCTGTCCCTCTCTCTTTCTCTCATTATTTTTATCGTGCTTTCTCTTATGCTTCTGCTTGTGTCTCACGATCCCTCGTCCCCACCCTTTCCTCCCCATCTCTGTTTGTCTCTGCTGCTTTCTTCGCTCAGAGCATTGCTGCGGTACG
>OMLM01008067.1:29716-40504 GCA_900302695.1 Helostoma temminkii
AAAATCCAAGCTTTTTTTTTTTTTTTTTTTTTGATCCTTGTGAAAGAAAAAAACTTGGAACACAAACAAGTCACAGATTTCAGGAAAATTGAAGAAAAAACTTTGGATCACTCTCTATAATTAAGCGGTCTCCGCTCGCTTGTTTTCTCCAACGCACAACTCCTGGCCATCCAACAAATGTTGACATCTGCTGTTGTACTTCATTTTCTGCCTTTGGCGACACACCAGACGAAACATTATGGTATTTTTTGGTAAATGTGTGTTTTAATGTGTCACCTTGATAAATGCGCCCATCCGTGCGTGTTTCCCAAAATTGCGGCCTCTCCCTCGCATTTGTTAATGTTGATTAATAGCCCTAATGCATTTGGTATTTGGTCTCCTTTCCCCGCCCACTCTTATCTCTTAATGTGACTTTTACTGGGCTGACAGCCCAGTAAGCAGAGAAGAAGAGTAATAAAGTAAGCTGAGAGCGACAGCAAGGCGGACTAGCCAGGAAGAAGTGCTGGAGGCAGCGTGAAATCTCACTAGGATGGCTGGAGAGATGTTCTCGTCAGAAACAGAAAGAACGACTCAGGCCTGCTGTCTTCTCATCACCCACATATACAGTGTATATAACTATGTATGTGTACTCCCATTTATAGGTAATAGACTTACATCAGACTTACTATCTTTCCTGCACTGGTATTATGAGATTCTAGAGAAGCAGTGCTGCAAGTACCTAAAAACTGGCAATTATGTATCACAGTACACACAGTATTTCCAAGAAAATGTGGATGTAGGATGCTCTCTCATTTTCCATCCTATTGTATCTATCTGTGGGTATTTGTTTTTTAAAAACAAATGGCAGTAGGTAAAATAGAAACCACAAAGTCCAGTTTTAGTAGTGATTGAAATGTTCATTCAAAACTCAACAAAAAAAAAAAGGTAAAAAGTTTTTTTACTCTACAGGGAATGTGCACTTACATGTGCATGACTGATGTTGCTGTCTGCTTTTGGCAAAAAAAGTTGAACTTGGCTCAGCTTTTGTCAATCTTTAGTTTTTTTATCACCTCCACTTAGCCAAAACAGTGGTCTCAGTGAAATGAATAAGAAGGCTGCTTTTTCAAGCAGTCCTGTTGTCACTCTGACATATCCCCACCTTAATACAAACTTTGTACCCATTCTTAATTTAACCTTAATCTTAAAATGGCTCCTTTAAACCAGTAAAACTTTTCAAATTTATGCTTTTCTTCATGTTTCTATCTATAAGTTTTTAATACAGAAACATACAACACTACTTACAAGTATCAAAGAAAAACATTACTCAAAATGCTGTATGGTATTGCAAATTGCACCAGTACCTCCAGTACATGTACATACACCTCAAGATGAAGCCCGTGCCCTAGTTTTTGGAGGGCCTGTCACAGACCTGTGTTGGGTGAACAGGGCAGGCAGCTGCTGGTCATTGTTCTTAATGACAGCTCCATCTGCTTTTCTTCTCTCTCCCTAGCTCAGTAACAAATGAGTTAGCCATTAGCCAACACAGAAACATACCCCAAGTTGTTGAACTCTCTTCCCTGTTTTTCTTGGCTTGTCTGAGCAGGGAAAACCCAAGTCTTGGGCCATTTTGTTGTATCTGTGTGTGTGTGTGTGGCATGTGATACACAATATTCAGCAGCACTTAACACATATACCCCAAAACCACTAGATCTGGTTTTGTATATGTAGTAACTTAAAAGACTGCAGTACTCCTCTTTTATCAGGGGCACACAACTGTGGTGGAGCTTGTGCAGTCAACTACATACATTAATGGTGATACATGAGACTGCAGGAGGATATGGTATTTCTACAAACAATAATAAAATATTAACAATTTATTTCCAAAGATCTTTCATTAGATAACTCTGCTCTCTAGCCTGTAACCAGAGTAACCAGAGGGGTTTTTCCACAACCCTGTCTTAAACCCTGCCAAAGCTTTTTCCTTTTGCTGTTTTCCCACCATCTAAATAAGAGCTCTTACATTGAGTGGACTGCCCGGTATTTCCCAAAAATATTTAAGATGCTAAATGTTTCAGACTGTACTTTAAAAGCACTACTTATCCAAAGTTAAACCAATCTCATACTGTTTGTTGATATCAGGCTCTCCTCAGGACTCAAATGACTCCAACAACTGTTTTTAAGACGTGCACATGCTACAGAGCCAGTGTGTTGAGGACAGTGGATACACCAGTGAGGGAAAACACTATCATGCCATTACAGAAAAGAGATTTGGAGTCTGTCTCAGTTCTGCTCTCTCTCCCACCCATTCGCATAGCTCCCTTCCTCCTCAAGGGGTTCAGCACTCCGCTGATAATGACCATGCATCAGACAGCACTTTAAAATTTGGTGCCTTGCCGGAGCTGCATTGTAATTCGGCCAAAAAAAAAAAAAAAAAAAACTGCCATGACTCAAACCAGCGCCCGGAGGAGATAGTGGAGTTTGCTGGAGAAAATTGACAATGTGTGGAGCTCGGCACCCCCAAGGCACACCCCAGCTCTGCTTAGGCTCAGACACCCTGCTGGGGAAGGTGCTGAGGTGGCTGGGAAAGGATGTGGGAGCCTCAGGCAAAAGAAAATGTTGCAGAAAAACTGTCCATCCCAGCAAGTCATACATGTGCCCTGCAGTCTAGAACTCATATAATGCCTGTAAAGAAATTTCTGTGAACTGTGACAGTTGTGAACTGATCTGTCTAATAATAATATGATAAAAACAAAGACAAGTGATTTGAAATTTCATTTTAAGTTTTAAGTTTTGAGTTAAAGAATCTTACTACTGCTTTATGAGGTTTAGAAAATGTAACGTCTGACTAAGGTGGAACGAAATGCGTACTGGGATGACTGTTTCCTGTTTCTACACTACTGTATGCTTCTTTTTTGCCTATCTCCCCTCAACCTCTACCACTTCCACATAAAAAGTAAACGAGAAAGATGCTGTTATTCATTTCTTTTATTTATGGGCCACATGTGGATATGGAAAGCTTGCTCACATTTATTCCTGTCCTTGGCAAGTCAGTGGCGCATTAGTGCACTATCATACCTTACTCTACAATAGCCGGGAGAATGACCGCTTCGGCTGTTAGCATTGGTCATGTCTGCTGAGGAAGCAGTTGACGATAATCTGCTTGGTCACACTCCAGCGCTCCCGCGGGACTGCAAGGATTAAATCCAGCTCTGGATATATAGTCCACTGAATGCGTGACCATGCCGGGAATTTCCTTGTAATTGTGAACGAAGCACCATGAGCTCTCCTTCTCCTTCTCCTCCCCTCTATTGCACTATAAATACCACCAAGACTCTCCAAAGGCACCATGTGCCTGAGAAGCAGGCAGAGAACCAAGACTGAGCCACAAGGACACAAGAAGGGACAAATAATAAATTACAACCTTGTCCTCTTACTTTTCCCTCCTTGATTGATTTCCAGAGTTGTATAAACAGCTTGTAGGTGAAGTAGATGCTATACATTTCTGTGCATACTGTAAACTGTTTGTATGCACATTTCTTTCTACTAGCCTGTTTAAAGTGGTATGTCTTAGATATTTTTTTAGTTAGTAAGTCAGAGATTGAACAATAAAGAGATATTAAAGTGAGGTCAAAGCTACCAGCTCACAGCACATCATGCCTTTATATGAAGCTACTGTTATGGCTAAGACCAGACATTTATTTTTGTATTTACTTCCATGTGGACTCACAGTTCCAAGTGTCTTTGACAGCAGGTAGCAGAGGACCTTCAGCTCCAGTAACATCTGCACTGGCCTTTACAGTGTTTTTGTCCTGCAAGCCTGTTAAGATGTTCAAGTCAGCATTAGGTAATTCATGATCTCTGCTCAGCTCTGTAATTTTAACTCCCCAGGAAAGTTAATTGATTGAAGTTTAAAAAGGATTTTGTCAATAAGGTATCTGCATTAGTGTTGTGTTATGTGTGTTATATGTATTTACCTTGTTTTGCCTTTTGTTATTTTGCCTTTGACCTCCACTGTGATCCAGCATCTTTATCTAATGTAATCTGAATAACACTTCCAGAACCCAAGAAAGCATGAATGGCTTTTATAAAAACACCTAGATTTTCAGGGTTGAGCTATCAGTCATTTTAAAAAGTGGGTTAGTGCGCTCTCTGTCCTTGAAGAAGCACTCTGGCACAGCACCAGTCCTTGAGGAAGTGAATCATTCTTGTCGAGCAAGACTCATAGGAAAGCTTAGCATTAACCCAGTCCCACAGCTGCTCTGTCTTTCCTTTGTCAGCAAGGCAAACATAGCCCACAACTAGAACATTTTGAACGTTAGCATATCATTCTCTGAGTACCGTGTGTCAACTTAATGAAATATTTTCAACACAAACTATTTCAATTAGATTTTGGCTTTGCATCTCACCCCCCAGTTGAAAACAGCTTTATGGAAACTTACAGACGCTCAGTCCCACTTTTAGGTCTTTCGGCCCATTTGCCAAATTAGAAAAAAAATGCAGATTGTCCAAATGGGCCTGTGTGATATAAACAACTCCCTGGGAGGTGCGCTGGAACCTCAGTCTGTCACAAGGGCCAAAAACCACAAAGTGTCCGCCCAGGCTATTGAGAATGCATGGCATGCAGCCATGACATGGGGCTCAGCAGCTATCCAGAGAGGGCTGAGAGAGGTCACTGACTGGAGCCTTGTTCATCTGCAGCAAACCATCTACCCAAGCTGAGAGGAAGGAGGCTGTAGGGCACTGTTCCCAGATTTTCCACAGCATTGTAGGCAGTCGCTTATGAGTGAAAGAAACATGGAAATGTCTTTCACTGGTCTCAAAAGTATTACATATGCATTCACACAGAAAAGCAGATGGACACACACACACATAGACACATACTGTGCACCATACATATCCTCCTGTGTTCGTTAGCAGACATCCTTTCTTCCTGAACGCTTCCCTATTATAGCCCCAAAACCCTTGACAGGTGTCAGCTGTACTCAGCTCACCAACTCACCAAAGCCTCCCCAGAAATAATCAGCTTCTTCTTTTCCCATCTCCCACAGTAGATTTCATCACAATTTCTGGACAAATTCAACTGGAGCTGCTTTCCTTTTATGGGAAAGATTTTTATTTTGATTCAATATAAATCCTATCTCGGGGGGTTGAGGGGCAGACATTTGTTCCCCCTCCCTTTCTGTCTGTCTGCCTTTTCCTCTTTTTCTGCCCCCACCCTCCGCTGATTCCTCCTGCTCTCTCCCTCTGTTGGACTTGCAGGCTTATGTCATGTGGAAAGTGTCTTCACTGAAGCAGCTCGAGGACACTGTGAAGCCATTTCCATTTTCTAAGTTGTATTTTCTTCCCATGTGGAATATTGTCACTCAGCTTTCAGTTTGTGCGCACGGAAAAGCCTTCAGGTTTTAAAGGGACTTGATCCCCTTTTCCAGACATATTCTCAGAGGATTAAGCAGTGAGGCCCAACTAAAGCACCCTTAATCAAATCAAAATAAATAGCCCCCTTCACAATGGAGGATGCCACATTTTCCATTTCTATTTTGCAGGGGATTTGTCCCAGGGAGGGGATGCCACATTGGAAAAGACCTGCACAGGGAACACAATGTGATGTGCTCTGTGTGTGTGGGTGTGTACAGCACTACACTGCAGCCCTGAATGTACATGTATGTATGTATGTATGTACATGCTGTTTTGAAGGCATGTTGATTTTCTTTCAGCTCCTGTTCCAGCTGATGTTGGAATTGAGCTGGGTTTTAGAGCCAAAATGGAGGGGTTTAAGTATGCCTTAGGAAAGCTTCTGGCAATGTGGCCGTGTGGCACTCCAGGGCAGCAAGAAAGCATTTACTGCAGATTAGAACTCCTCTCAAGTGTTACACAAAGTCAGCCTCAAGCTTGGGAATAGTTCCCAGGGCTATCCACCAACCTGCAGTTATGAAAAATGTCACCAGGACACACCCCATATAGTTTCTTAGCCATTCACTGGAGGTTGTCGACTTTACATTTCTCATTCCTCTTTTGTCACAGAATTATTTTCTTGATAGATAAAATTGTTTATTTGTCACTGTTGTGAGTATAAAGGTATCAGCTGACAAGCAGTTGATAAATACTCTCTAAATATTCTCTCAAATGAAATGATTCATGGTACCCATCTGCAACTACAGTATTTCACTGCAGCCATTTCGTATCAAATTCAAGAGGTCAGTTAACTGTGACAAAATGCCATGTTTTACCTTTTAAGTGACATCGTCTGTCCGATTTCCAATAATTTAAGGCATGTGTCACCTCCTTCACATGTCGTCTTCTTCCAGGTAACTACCCTCGGCTTTCCAACTATGGTGGGAATGCCAGTACCAGCTACAGCGGCCCCAATATGACCAACAGTCTGGGGATGAATGCTAGCAGTCCCATGCACGGACAGGGCCCTGGCCAACCTTTACCTGTAGGACGCAACCACGGGCCAGGCACACAGAACAGGGTTTACCCACCCATGGCTCCCACTTCCCCCAGCATGTCCCAGACAGCTGGGCCAGGGATGGGTCCTCCTTCTTTGGGTACTTCTACCCGCAAGGTCCATGAGGCACCACCGGCTGCAGTGGCTGGATCTGCCAACTCAACACACAACAGGTAAAAGCACAGCAGGGATCAGGAGGTCCCTTCGGAAAGTGTTGTACTTTTTTCATTTTTCTGATTTGCTTTGTGTGGCACACATTCATTGTAGCACCACCTAACAATGGTCTTAAAAGTGAAAGAACAAGGAAGGTTGTAAACATGTATTACAGTGTTTTACTATATGAAGGGTTACTGAGCATCTCAGTCTTATGTCTCTTCCTGCCTGGTGAGTGAATTCTTTTGGCAGGTCAGGGAGGGTACAGTATGTTGAAAAGCACTGCAGAGAGTTTGTGTGCCACAGAATTTGCCTTATTTTCAAGTTATTTCCCATGTGCAGCCAAGAGTTTGTTCTCAGGGGTTCCATGTTTCTATGAGCCATTTGCAGAACTATCCCTATTTTCATAAAGTGCCTGACATTTTGATAGCTGGCAAGCCAAGTAGCATTTGTTGCACAAAGAGAGGTATCAGCTTGTGAGGCGACCGTATGGGTGGAATACCACACTGTCAAAACAAAAAGAGAAGAAAAAGAAAACCACGACTATAATTGTTAAACTGCAGACAGAGGTGACATCAGGCATCTTAACACAAATACAAAGCACCTTGATACTACAAAGGCATATAATTTTTCCACTAGGGTTTGAGCTTTGGATATATGAGCATTTGTTGCATTGTTGTGGCTGTTGCGGGATTGCGTGGGCAGTAAACTTTTGCTGAACCTTGCTGGGGGAACTTGTGAAAACATGGTGTCTTCAGAGAGAAAGGGTGGGTTTCTGCATCTCCTCCAATAAGTGCATGTTTTGACTAACAGTGCATCATCTCACCAGAATTCTACAGACTGAAAGGCAGATTACCATTTATCAGTGTTCATTCCCATCGCTGATAGTGCATGACTCAGACTGAAAAGATAATGATGGTTTTCAGATGAAGTTCTTGTTTTTGTTGGGGGCCCGTTGACACTGATCTGCAGGCTTCTTCCATATATAAGGTGCCATGCCCAGATGCAACCGCCCCAACCCACCTTCACCCACTGGCCTGTACCCAACTCTGCCTCCACCTGTACACCATGTTCATCTCCACCCAGACATCATCACCCATCCATCCCATCATCCTCGCATTTACCACACCATAGGTAGGTCCACCAACCTTATATCTTCCTTTAAATACTGTGGCACTTTATATACTGTCTGTATGCGTTTGTGTGTCACATCAATGAACCGAATGTGTTTTTCAGGCTACTGAGTGATCATGATATTTCTCACAAGCTCCCCCTGAGAGCAAAACAAGAGGAGTCATCATTGTTATGGTTCATTGTAATTGCCATCATCACCTTCATCATTGTCACTGTAGTCATCGTTATCATCATCATCGTGTCTTAGTCACTCTCAACAACTGAACAGAACCCTGTAACGCACAGACACACTCATCGAGTTTCATATTGTTGTGTGCACTGTATGTGTGATTGATTACTTTCATTTATGTAGATCAGGCACCCAGTGCTGTTCCCACACACTTACACACATCCAGCATTGCAAATGCTCACGGAGCCATTAAGAGATGGCTGATCTGTCAATAAGAAGTGGCATGACATGATCCCCTCTGCTGGGACCAATCAGACTGCCTGTCAGTCTTTCTCTTCACATTTACCAGAATGTGTGAAAGTATCTGTGGATTCCTTAGCTTTGTTTGGTGCTTTATCTCCATCTGTCACGTGTTGTTTTTAACCGCACTGCAAAGATCACATTTCAAGCAAAAACACCAATTCTGTGACAGCTTTTTCTTTTTGTTTCAGCTGTTGTGGCTGTGTCTGTTCATGCTAACTTTTAAATTGCTACAGTGCTTTTCAAAACAAAGCATGCACTACAGGGAACGACAAACCTATACTGGATGTTCACAACAACAAAAGAAACTAGCAGGTTAAACAAATCTGCCAGCTGGGTGAGGCTATTTGCTTCTTTAACAGATCCATTTTTGAAAATCTTTTCATATTTCTTCTTCTTTATTTACAATACTTTTTTATTTTATGAAAATTAGTCATCTGGCAGGAAGTTTTTTTGACGGATTTATAACAAAAAAGTGTCTAAATGTTTTGATGATGATGAATTTGCAGAATTCTGTTTTTTGTGCTGCCTGTCTCACCCTCTGTGTTGTTTTTGCCTGCTGTCACTCATTCTACCTCTTTCATCCCTCCCTATCTGCTTCTGTTTCCTCTCCTCCCACCTGTGTTACTCTTTTTACCAACTCTCCCAACTGTATCACTCTCTCTGTCTCAGTGCAGTTCTGTTATCCTACCTTGACTGTTTTATCTCCTCTAGTCTTTCTTCCTCCCAATTTGTTTTTTGTTCTATGCTGTCTTCAGCACAGGCTTGTTATGTTTTTCTTCCTCAGATCCCACTTTAGAACATCTGAGGGAGATCAGGAGAAAATTGGCCTCTGAAAACCTGCAGTTAAAGGCTCCAGTACCCCATTTGCTCTGCAGATCTCAGTGCAACATTCTGAAACATTCAGACCTAGTTCATCTCTGTCTGAGAAACAAGTTGTTAGTCGTAGCACAGTGTCTAGTTTACTCTTTGATGCATCAACCCCGAGTGAACTGCCACAGACAGCTGCTCCCAACGTTCAGAGTCAGTGGCTAGTTAGCAGCAATGTCATTGGTTCGCCTTTTCTTCTTTTCTTGAACACATCGCTTCGCCACATCCTCACCAATAATCCTTCTACATTTCCACCTCTCATCCCCCATCCCCATATTTCCCTGGCTCACACACACCCTCACACACTAGTAGGCACACTCCAGCTTCATTATGCTGAGTGAAAAGAATGCCAAATGAACAGAGGAGGGCCACTTCTGGTATCCCATGGCTGCAGACGAGTGTCGTGATTAAATCTTCATGAAGTGTGGTGTGAAGGTGTTTTTCTCCCCCGTGCCCTCTCAGAGTTTCTCCTCGACCATCCGACTAGAATCAGAATCAACTGTTCCACTTTTATCGGCTAATCCGTTTGATTTATGGTGGAGAAGAAAGAGTGTCGGTAAAGAGAGTTTGGGGGCAAAAAAAGTTAAAGCAGTGAAGTATGACGACTTTTAATTAGTGACAAAGTCACTAAACTTCTTGGTCATTATCATTTTTGTAATCCAGGAATTTAAGCTTCTGCTGCTGTTGAGTTGCTAAAGTTAAAATGTAAATGTCACTTCATGCACTGTTACCTAATTTCGCAAATAGATGTTGGTCAAACTGAAAATTAGACTCTCTGGCTTCAGTTGTCAGTATGATGAATTGCAGCATAAAAAGTCTGACATGTTGTGTTGAAATAACACGGATCATGTCAAGCCTGTCAGTGCGGAGGATGTGCAAGTTTATTTGGAAGCCAGGTACGGTAGAAAATTTTCGGGGAGTTCTGGGGATTGATGTTGGGGAATTTTTGGAAAAGAGGAGAGAACAGAAAGTATTAAAAGGTATAAGCTTTTCTTGGCAGCAGGTTCTGAGGACAGAATTGGCTTTTCAAATGACTTTCCAGCGCTGCCGGCGACACTCTACAAAAAGTTCCTGGAGCTATAGGAACAGGCTCTGTCGAAAAAATAAGCACTTAGTAGAAGAAGAGCAAAGCTCACAAAAAAAGAGCCGTAAATCAAAGGGAAATTGAAGGGAGAAATTGTTGGAAGAGGGAAGAAGAGAGGAGAGGAGAGTGCTCCCAGGCAAATCCTCGCCAAATAATTCATTTCTGACCTCCTTAGTAAGTAAATTTGCTAAATAAATAAGAGCAGAGCTTGAATGTCAAGAATGGGGGATGCTGCCTGTGGCGCTTTGTCGCTCGTAATCTTGGCAGCGCTGCGGAGCGCTCTGCTTTCATTAGATGGGCAAAATAAATGGCTTCTTCTCCATCTATCCTGAGCTGTTTGATGTTTGGGAAGGAGGGGAGGGAGAAGGGAAGAGTAGCTTTCCTCTGGATTTAATATGTTAAAAGCTGTCCTTTTATTTTTTGTCTTGAGTTTTTCTGGTGTGTGTGTGTGTGTGTGTGTGTGTGTGTGTGTCTCATTTCCCTCAAAAGTCCCACTGTCTGGAGTTTTAAATGAGTCCCTCTCCAGGTACACCACCACCACCACTGTGTATGTTCATGGTCCAAACACCCTCAGGAAAATGAAGTACACTAAACACACCCACCATTGTCTCTATTGTGATTCCACATTAGCTTCAAACAAGTATGTTGCTT
>OMLM01008068.1:0-16416 GCA_900302695.1 Helostoma temminkii
GTGTTGTGCCTGTTGTAAGTAGGAATTCCTGCATATTTATTATACTTGGCAATTACAGCAGTTGATTTTATCAGGGAGAGAGCCTGTAGAGGACACTAAAGGTTTTGGGTGAGAGGGGAGCTGTAGCCTCAATCCACAGCATCACCCCATCAAACATGCATGCAATCAACAAGGTCATAGCTCCACCAATATTTTCCAGCCAAACTCATCCATCATGGGGAAACTAGATCTGCAGGGGCCTTCATTCTGGCTCTGCACTGACCAACCCACCCGCATAGAAACGCCAATCAGCGGCATGCTAACACCAACAGCACTACAGAGCAGCAAGGCGATACATGATCAGCTTTCTTCTGAAGAGCTTTGGACAAGTTCCAATCCCGTTTGATTGTTTTCACTCTTGTTCTGCATCTCTTGGTTCCATACCAAAAGGCATTACCTCAGCTCCAATGAGGTGATGACTGAAATGTCAGTGGCTGTAACATTAACATGGCATGGCGTAAAAATTCCACATGAAAACCAAGGAATGGCACTCCACGGGCTCTAATGTTTCAGCATGAAACCCGGGTCCCATTAATGTGGTCTGTGTTTTGAGATGAAGAGAGCAGCTCATTTTATGTCCCGCTCTCTTGCCATTTCACTTTAAATGGGTGGAAATCAGTTTTGGGCAGTAAGTGTGCTAGTTCCCTCCCTCAGTAGAGGTCTAAACTTAAAACACACTTATATGCCCTAATTTTAAGTTTTTCTTTTTTCTCCACACTCTACACTCACCCCAAGCGGTCGAGGCAGATGGCCGTCCATTCTAAGCCTGGTTCTGCTGGAGGTCTCTCAGTTAAAGGGAGTTTTTCCCTCTCCACTGTTGCTCATGGGGGATTTGTTGACTTAGTTCTGACCTTAATATGGGAAGTGTCTTGAGATGATTCTGTTGTGATTTGGAATTGAAATTTATATATTTCAGGGAAGCAACTGTGCTTTGTCATCTTTTCCTACATGTGGTGAGCACAGGTTTTGAATTATCTTTATTATGTTTTATTTGTATTATTTCTACTGTGAAAAGGTTCAATACACATATAAAACGGTATTTCATATATCTATACATAACTATAACTATATACTCAGAAGCAAAATTCTCTTCTCTTCTGGTCTAATTATATTCACTTCTCTGATGTAGTGTGCATATCACTCGCCTCTTTACCTCTCTGTCACTCTCCCTTTGACAGCTTTATTCGCCTTGTCGACAACCACGCATAATAAATTTGTGCCATCTACGCTTAATGTTTATTCTTTGTAAGAAAGCTCCCTGCGATGAACCAATAAAAAAACTGGATTTATTGCTCACTGAAAGCCACTCGGATTGTTATCACGAAATTCCTGCACCTCTTCCCTTGCTTTCACCTGCCTATCCATATGCAATGGAAGCCCATGTTGATGGTGCACACGCTCACTCGACTAAGGTAATACATTTCAATACACTAGTTAATCCTCTTTATCCCGACACAGAAAATGGTCAACCCCCTTAAATCAGCCACAACACTGGACTCAGAGCAGCAAGAAGAGGAGCTGCTCTATCCAATGCCCCTGGCTGACCCTCTTTAAATAGGATGTCTGGATGTGTTATGGGGGCTATTGTTTCCTATAAACATCTAGCACCGGGGCAATAACAATCGCATCAGGCCAAATGAAGTTATCTGAGAATGGAATTAAACTCGGTGTGACCCCGCTGTCTGCTCGGCTCACAGGCCCTCCATTAATAATGCCTAATTTAATCAAGAAGCTAAGATGGATGGCTGGGAGGCCTGTATGTATGTGTGTGTGTGTGTGTGTGTGTGTGTGTGTGTGTGTGTGTGTGTGTGTGTGTGTGTGAGACAGCAGGCATTTAATGTCTGCACATATGCGTGTCTCTGTACTTACATGCATGTTTGTATTTCCGAATGCTTTTGTTTATCCATATTTACATGTTGTTGTGTCCACAGCCTTTTGTGTGTGCATGTTTTATGTATCTGTGTTCACAACGTGCGTTTGTGTGTGTGGATCAGAGCCAATGCCAGGCTCCATGCCAGACCAGTGTTCCTCTATTCAGGCCCAAACCAGACCCATGCCTGCTGCACTGGGCTAATGAACACAAGCAGAAGAGAGGAGAAGAAAAGAGGAAGAATTTCAATGCGTGTTTTTGCCCTTACAAATAGGGAGAGGGGCGGAATGAAGACAGACAGAATATTAGCGAAAGAGGACCACCACATGGTTTCATACTCTGTTATCTCACTCTTGGCAAAGACATGCCCTTGTAACTGATAGACAAATAACCCTACTGTGACTGATAAAGCCCTGTCTCTCTTACAGATGGAGAGTGGGAGGGAGGGAAAAGAAGGAGAGAGAGAAAAGAGGGGAAATGAGGGAGAAACAGATAAAGAAAAGTAAAAGGATAAAGAAGAGATGAAAGGAGGAGATGAGTAGGGGCAGAAGGAGAAAGAAAAGATTGTGGGACTGCAGAGGACAGAAAGGAACAAAGTGGATCTGGTAATGGAGGGAAAAGTAGATAGCAAGATGGAATGACAGTATATACTGAGAAAATTACAGAAAAAAGGCATTTAGTGTGAAGGCTACTGGAAGAACAAAATCTACATATAGTATAAAGGAAATGTAACATAATGTGACTTTATGCTATTATATGTCACATTATGCTATCACAGTAGGACACTGTTACAATAGCTGGTACAAAAAAAGACAGCTCCATCACGAAAAAGAATGACTCTATAAGTCTGATGTGAAAGAAGATGACTGTCCTGGGTCTTCTTGTTCAACATGTGACATATTCCATGGGTGAAAGGTCTGGACTGCAGAAAAGCACCACAACTCTTCTACTACAAACCATGCTGTTGTTACAGAGGCGGTATCCAGTTTAGCCTTCTCCTAGATTGTACAGAGCCTTGCCTGAAAAAAATGCATCATCTGGAGAGCATATTCTACTGTAAAACCTGGATATATCTTCCAGCATTAATAGTGTCTTTCTAGATGCGCACGCAGTAAATTTAATGCACCCCCATTCTATCAGCGATGTAGGCTTTTGAACTGAGCACTGATATCAAGTCGAAAAGTCATGGAAAGACACAACACCCATGGTTTAAAACAATTCATCTAATCACAGAACAGTTTACACTTTGCCACAGAATATTTTAAATGAGCTGTGGCCTAGAAAAGACGGCAGCGTTTCTGGATCGTGTTAACATATAGCTTCTTTCTTTGCATGATAGAGCTTCGACTTTAATTTTTGGATGACACAGCAAACAGTGACTTTTGGAAGTATTCCGAAGCCTGTGCAGCGAAGTCCATCACAGAATTATCTCTTTTTTTAATGCAGTGCCTTCTGAGGGCTCAAAAATCACAGGCATCCAATACTGCATTTTCTTGTCCCTTAAAGAGACAGCAGAGAAAGAAAGCAAGGTTGTTCTTTATGTACACCTCTGTTTCAATAGAGTCAACTGTGCAGTCATCCAAACTATTTCTGAAGGTAGTGCCAGACATGTTTGTCCAAACTAATGCAAAGTGGATAGAGATAAACATCTATGTTTAAGCATGATTTACAGGCTACTTTACATGATTTAATGCATGTGGCCTGACTATTTCATGAGGAAATGATGGCATAACTACAGTATCTGTGTTTTGGTGAGAGAAACAAAATCATGTGTTAGTATATATGAAAAAATCCCATGAGTAGTTCTATTCCACCTGCAGTACATCAGATCCAGACACAATCCGGATTGTGTGTTAATCAGCAGTCTGTTAGTTGGTCTGTACATTCTCAGGCTCTCCCTTCATTCTCTTTTTCTCTGGCTGACTTTATCAGCTGGCCGGCATGTGTTATGAGGTCTTATCTTTATATCACCTCTATTCTTTTTTATTACATGTTGTTTTAACTGTGAACTCTGTTGGGAGTCCTGGGTAGTTGATGTTTTTCTTTTTCATGGGAACTAAACTCATACAAGCTATGGACAACCACAAGCTTAAAATATAACTTCATATCATAACCAATACAAATTATGGCCCAAACTACAAAATAAGACCCACCTTGAACAAACAAAAATTATCTTTTAAACTAATATGTAAAGACAATAAATTCAACACTGTCTTCTAAAAATGATATTCCCATACAACTATCTGCAAGTTCATTCTCAACAAAACATACTATATTTGCAAACTGATGCAAATAATCTGATACTTGACATATCAGTACAATGTTCCAAGACAACATATTTCTTTTTCCTCCAAAATATCAGATCTTGCGGTACAAGATCCAGTTTATCACACTATAGCATTATTAAATTTTTAATGTTATATTTAGATGCTCACACGGTCAGATTTTGATATTATTATTTGATATTATTTGTAAAGAGGCAGGCAGGAAACATGGGAGGAACAGAGACATACAATGTGCAGCAAAGGTTCCCAGTTATATGGTTCATACTATAACCATTCAGCATCTTGGCCTTGAAGCTAATTTAATCCAGAGACAGAAGTAATGAATTACATTTATTCTTGTTACTGTAACAAAGGAGCTTTTTGTGTACTTGTACTTTTTTGAGTAGTTTTGGAAAAACTATAATTTCACTTTTACTTAAATAGATTTACCTTTGCTATAATAGAAACTGTCTCTATTACAGAGTAAAAAAAAGCTTCTCCTTCAAACAGTCAGGTGCTCCATCCCTGTTGAGCGGTAAAGATGAAATAAGTGCACAGGAGTAAAGAAATGGACACACTATACACAGACCGAAATGAATGTGAATTATGGTCAGCAGTTCCACATCAAGAGATAAAGTCAGTCCAGGAAGACTTACATTAACATTTAGCTTTGTTTTCAGAAAACTGGGAAGAGCCGCTACATCCAACCTGAGCGGGTGCAGGTAAGTAAATGAAGTGTAGCTACTGAATTTTACAACCTGTAGTTTTGCTGCTGCTGGTTGACAGCGTGTTGGCAGAAAAACAGTTCTGTGATGGTGTAACCTGGGTTAACATAAACCTTTGTTGGCCTTGTTTTCTTACTAAAGTCAGCCAGACACTGGGCAGCTTTTTTTTTCAAACGCACACAAGGTGTTAACTCGTTTCAATCAACCCCCCAGCTCGTCCTGAAGTAGTGACCTCTGTGCTCAGTCACAATAAAGCTGTAGGCTGTATTCTCAGTGGTTACAAGAGCAGAGAATATGGCTCTTTTATTTATATATATATATTGGTGTAAACTACACTTTGTGTAGTTATGTAGGAATCGGACCGTAGGACTGCTCACATCGCAGAAAACCAAACAAAGGTCAAATCAGGTGTTTTTCTGTTTGATTTCTCTTTGCCCAACTTAGTTATTAACTCACGGTCCACACAGAAAATAAATTAACACAAATTTCACAAAATGTTAAATTACCAGTGTAGCCTACTGTCAAGACAGCTTGACGAACTCACCCTCCACGATGCTCAACAACATGGTGCTTTGTGTGCTCTGGTTCTTCCTCTCATTTTACTATGTTTCTAGTAATTAAATGTTCCTGCAGTTTCTGAGCCTTCACAGTTTTTGTCAGAGCATTTGTCCTTTATCTGTCCTTAATCCAAAATCTAAGCAGCATATTTCGTGCTATAGCCCATTTTAGTTTGTTGCTAACGTAGCAAGAATTCTGTCAAGTGGCTGCCAGTAAGTTGCTCTACAGTACTGTACAGAAGTCAATGCACTTAAGTACACAAAATAAATATATCTGTTGGTTACCACTATATATATATATATATATATATATGTATGTATGTATGTATATGTCTGCAATTTAAGCTATAAAAATATAAATTACAATCATCTGATTACTTGTTTAGGCAGTGGAATAAACAAAAGAATATTTAATACCTGCAGCCCTAGTCTTTTTCTTTACTTCTGTACCAAACCACAATGTTTCACTAACCACACACAGTATCTGAAGACAAATTTGGTTTTGCGATGTAAATCAATTTCTGTTAAATAATGTAAGCACTTTAATCTTTCAAAAACTATGTTGCATCAGAATATAAGATGCAATAACTATGTTTCCTATAAAACGTATTTGCAACTTTGTTACATAGAAACATAATTTCTAGCTTTGGTCACTAATTTGTGGGCTGTGAGATAATTAAAAATATAACCCTTTTCCACTCAACTGGAAAAGTTTGACGTGTGTTTGGTTTTTTTTTCCTAAGAAATTAGAAAGTTTTAGCACCCGAAATGAAATGAACCAGAATAAGTGCATGAGAATGAGTGCATGCTACAGTAATTACAATACACATGATGATGAAAAAAAGCATTCCTGAGAGCCTAACTACTGGGGGCATGTATTGGTCATGACATAAAGAATCAGATAAGCTCAGCAACTAGCTTACCTTGCCGTTTCTTGTCCTGCACTCAGCCTTTCTGCCTTCCCGTTTCAGACATAAACAACTCTCTAATTTACGACCAATAATATCCTGATTCAATCACCTGATTGATTTTGGACTTCTATCCCACTAATAAATCTAAGCTCTTCTTCTCTTATTGAGTCCTCCGTTGAATCGCCACACTCGTTCACCCACACAATGATGCACGCACACACTCATATATATGTATGTGTGTATATGTATGTATATATATATATATATATATATATATATATAGTCTGATGGTATTAGAAAATCAAAGTCTCTCATTTTGTCTCAGTATATCCACAGGGCCTGGTAATAGATCTGGCTGTACTTATATCCGGGGGGCACCACAAGCAGGGGAAGAAGTAGAATTAAGTGGAAGAAGATGATATAAGTGGAGAGCATAAGAGCAGCAGATACAGAAAGTCAATCAGGATGTGGAGGGTTTTCTGTGTGTAACCCGTGGGTGAATTTACTGAATTAGGATGTATTTAGCTGTTCAGCAGCAGAGCAACAGGAAAAGTACTCTTACAAAAAAGTAGCATAGTTTATTTTATTAAGTACTCTTAAGTCTAGTAAGTATAGTTATATTGCTATCTACTATATACTTCTAGTATACTTGATAGTATAGTATTTTAATACTTCTTGGAACTAAATTTGCCAACTTTTTTGTTTACCTCTGATAAGTACATAAAAAGTATACTGAAAGTATACTTGCTTATTTTTAGTTTAAAAGAAGTATACTAATAGTACGCTTAAATATACTTCTTTTTCGTAAGGGTAAACCACACCGGACAGTTGTCATAAAAATCTCTGCCCTAAAATAGCTGCTGTAAATACCTCATCTACATTTTGCAGTCATCTACAGTAATTGTGCATTATTTATAGAAAAAGTCAAATACACTACTCTTCAAATATAGGTGATTTTATTTATCCTTGATAGTTTATTCTTTATAATTTCCCTTTAGGTCATTTATTATCAATCATTTGTTCGCCAACAAAAGTCACCAGTGATCCACAACAGACTGTAAAAATATATTAAAATAGCAGAGGCCCAATATTTATTCTGTTTTATAGTAACAGTAATATGTAATATGTAATATGTATATCTACGTATGAACATCTATATCAACATTTTTATTATATTGTTTACATTATTTAAATTAATTATCTCACAAACAATTTAAACTTTTTAATGTTTTGTAGTTAAATAAAGTTATACGTTTAGTAATGTAATACTCAGTCTGCAAACGATGCATCCCAAAATGCTCTTGAGCAAGGAACAAAACAAAATACAGCTATTCTGCAGTATATTAATACTGTTACTCTTAAAATCCTCATTAGTACACATGATGTGAGCATTTTGGGGACATTATTTAAACTTCTGGTTTGTTAGATGTCAGAACTCACGGTTTGAGAAGGTGGAGATCAATAGATGAGGTTCAAAATGTGCGTCTGACAATAAAACATTGATGGTTTGAATCAGCGGCAACATTCTGCCTTGTTGTGCTGTTTAGTTTAAACATAAATAAATCCCGAATCTATCATTAACAATATTAGAATTGATATTGTGGTCAAATTATCCTTAAGGCTTGCGTGATGACAGACATTACCACAGCTTGGCTTTACTCTTGAAGATTGTGGATTGTGTCAATGTTTTGTGCATTAATACAGCACATACAGGCATGAGCACAGTTGCTAATGTGTCCACACACATGCACACACACCATGACCAATGTAATCACATCTGAGTTTGCTTTCATGTATAGGTTTTCCAGTCCTTATTCTGTGCACCTTGTGGCCTCCAACCCATTAATATAATTAAATTCTACTACAAACTTTCCCTTTGAAACTAATTAATTAAGATGCTATTATTTAGCCATTGAGAGGTTAATGACCACCATTAGCAACAAAGGCTACATCCACCATCATCAGACAAACTTGGTTATTTGCTCCATTTTGGTTATTTACTGAGGCTGAGATTGATGGCTCCTGATACAGCCAGTGACGCTAATTAGCTTTTAAACCATAACACACTCAATCACTGTTCAGGATATTACAGGAACTAGAGAACAATCTCGTCATCCTTCGCTCATGTCTGAGCATACAGGACAGCAAAGTAAATGATGATTTTATATGGACATTGCGTTTTTTATATGCATGTATTAAAATATTAGTGCAACATTTGTTGCTATCAGTCACTATGTCATGAGATTATTCTTCCAATCATGGAAAGATTAATTATATAAAAGACAAATGCTATTATCACCATCACCCGTATTCATCTGCCAATTTTTGTGAATTTATTTAAGTAACATTTCAGGCTTCTTTTGGTTTGAGAAAAATCAGCTACTCCTGAGTTTTTCCAATCCAAAAAAACTTCAAATCTACATGTGGGTGAAGATACATGGACTGAAAATGACAGCTGGGACAGGTGGAATATTTTAGATAACCTCAAATGAATTTTTGACTATTGACTTTAGATAAAAATGCAAATAAATGCAAATAAGAATAGTTGTGTGTGAATGTTCATAAAAACCTTTTTTTACAGTACACAAGTGACTATGCTGAGGCCTTGTGCACAACAACAAACACACAAACCATAACTCCCACCCGCAACTCTGACATATTTAAGAGACAATAATATTATAATAATAATAACATTCCCTTTATTTCGCACTTCACAGTGTTAAAATATTGACCAGTTGTCATGATATTAACAAGAGGACACTGAGGGTCTGGTGGATGCTACACCTGGTCCCATCAGGTCAACTGATTGGAGAACATTAAAACCACAGCCAATGGGAGCACAACTAACACAGGGGGCTTATATGAGTAATGGCCTCGCCAGTTAAGGGCATTGGAATGACATTGTGAGGATAAAATAACTTATTGTTGAGCGTTTACACTGTGGGCGATTTACAGCTGCTCCATAAATGTTTATTAGCTTTTCCTCTATTTATAACTTCTGGATACCATGATGGGTCCAGCTATGCCCTTGTGTCTCTGCACTTTTATGATGTGGGTTAGCATAGCTGGATGAACAGCAGTGAGGGTCCTTTGCATGTGTGTGTGTGAGAGTATCTATAGTTGTGTCAGAGGATGAGCCTCCAGTATATACAGTTTTTGTATATATTTGTGCTCACCTATGTATTTTGGCATGTATGTCCTGTCCTCTGTCCTGCTCCTTCACACACACAGCTGTTCAGTAGGGGCATGTGATTTAAGATGGATGGCTGTGACAGGATTTTATCTGCAAGTGTGTAAATCAATACAACATCAGGAGGAAGCTGACACCCGCAAAACAATCTGAAAAATCACAGTGGCAACTAACATTACCCTTTTTTACACCTATAACCTATCCTCCTAATTTAATGATACAAATTTTTTGCTATTTAATAACTTAAGAACCATCAGCACTACACAAGACTTAACATTTTTTTTAATCTCACCCTAACAACACCACCCAACCATTACAGGAGCAAGAGAGCAAAATGATGTTCTTTTATATAATTCTATAATGTCACCATTTTAACGAGTAGTCATTTAGAAACAAACATTAGTATATAGCATCTTTCAATAATGTACAGAAAAACTTTACATGTTCAAAACAAGTAGAAACTTGAAATATATTGAAATTTTTCCAATTCATATAATGGAAATTTGGCTTAATGTGACAATAATTTTTAGTGTTTTCTAGTAACTTAATATGCTGAGAAATAAAACAAACAAACTAACAAAAAATAATTTCCATAAGAGCAAGAAGAAGATCAAGAAGAGCTTTTAGTTGTATGAAAGAAGCAACAATTGGCACTGGCAGGGAATGGTTAAATGTACCTCCATTTAATACCCCATTCCAACTACTTGTCATGCAGAAGGTACTTCGACAAATTGAGGCAGTTGTGCTATTCTCCCTGGCTGCCAGCATTCAAACGTTAATCATTGGTTTGGGCTTTCAAGTCTGGGCCAACTGTGGTCATCTGTGACAGCAGAGGTGTAACTTTATGAAATAATTACTTCACAGGCCTTCGAAGTATGCTGAGAGCTGAAAATAAACAGCACTAGAGGAGAGATGGGGGAGAGGCAGAATGAGAGAGGGCCAGCAAATGAAATGCAAACGCTAGCTGCTCTGCCTCTCTGGGACAGAGATTTATGGGAAATGTACATGACATGGCAACAGCTCAGAAGACACCCCTCTCTCTCTTCTCTTCTCTCGTCTATCTTTCTCTATCTTCCCTTCCTCCCTTGATCCCATCGCAGCTGTTGCAGCCCTGGCCCACTTGCTGCACCTGCCCCAAAAAGCCCTCGATCAAGGCTAGCATAAACAAATCTAACAACTCTTAAAGGGACATAGCTTTCCTTTTATGAACAAATTCACAAAGATAAACAAAAAATTCAAAATACAGTCTACAACCCTGTTCTTTCCTCGGACTTTAACCATAACTTAAAAAAAGCAGCCAATGGTCCTTTCCTTGCTGTTAACTCCCTTCGGACTTTTCCAAGCAAGCAAGAAACATTGGCCAAATTTACAACATCATCCTTTCACCCCAAGTCACATGATTCTTCTGTGCTCTAACTACTCCTGGCGCTGTTAAGACAGAGGGCGTCTAGTGCTAGTCCCAGTGTCTGGCCTTCCTGTTTGATTTATATGACTGAAAGGCTGGTGAAAATCATCATCAGCTCCTTGTCCTGGACAGGAAATCAAAGACAGAGAGACAGCACTATCAGTGGAGCAGCCTGACCTGGATTCAGAACACTCAGAACCCTCTAGACCATGGTAAACAGCTGCTATCAGCACAGGCCTGGCCTGGCTGGACTTGGAGATGAAAATTTACAGATGTGGAATATAAGAGTATTATTTTTGAAATAATTCTAAAAGCTATGGGTCATAAGGTCAGAGGACATTAACTTTGTTATGTCTCTTGTATGTTTTAAGGCTTTTAACAGGAATGATGTGCTGTACCCTTTTGATCAGAGCAAACCATTTTGTAGTTTATTGATGTATTTTCCTATAATATTAGAACCGATTGGTTCTAAAAAGCTAAACTGCATTACCATGAATCAATAAGCTACGTCACAAAATAAGTAATCTATGACTTTCATGAGACAGAGACGAGACACAAACAGATGCCTGTGATAGCTTAAATAAAAAAAATGTACAGCAGGCGTTTACAAAAATGTAAACAAAAAGCATGCAGGAATCACATTTTACTGAAAAGGATATGGCCTTTCAAACCAAGATCTGCTCCTTTGCTGACCTTCTGTTCTATTCAAGAAGTTTTTATCAAGTTTTAATAAAAGCTCCCTTGGGTGTCTCTGTAATGGATGTTGAGCTCCGTTATTACAGTCAGGGAAGTAATTTTATAATTATGTATATGAAGGTATTTTGCTGGAAAATTAAATTACTGTTGCCCGCACAGCCCTTCTCAAACCATACTGTGGTTACATTAGTTTTACAACCATATGTCTCATGTCTATGACTGTACATGTATGTGTGAAGTGGTCAATATGGGTGTTTGTACATGCAAGTGTACAAGTGCGCCCATGTATCTTGGTGAAGAATGTACTTCCAACTCTCATTAGAGCCCTAATGCAGCCAGAAGTTGACAGACTGCCTCAGCCAAACACCATGTGCATTAAAGTGACTGAGGAAAGATAAACGCACAGTCCCCAGATTAAAATGACAAATAGACTCTGCATGCAAAGTGGCAAAGGTAAATTGTGTTGCTAAATGCGAGTGCAGACAGTTTCTGTGACTGCAATATGTGATAAACGAGGGATAAGTACCAAAGCACCCAAGTCGACGCTAGTAAATTTCACACTGCCCCGTGACCACTTATTTCCCTCCAAAAACATTAGAAGAAAAGCAAGGCACTGGCTGTAAATCACATAAATGAAGTCATATGCAAAATGCATCCTACTTTGAATGAACCATTTATTTTTTATCTCGCTGACTGAGAACATATCCGTTTATGGTGAACTCTGCACACTGAAATAACTGAAATAACTGTGATACAACAGGACAAGCACAAGCGTTCTTAGTATGGGATCATCTTAAGTCGGGCAGATACTTTATGGATTTAATCCAATAATAGACTCGACTCATTAGTGCCTGACTGATCTTATTATTGGGCCAAATTTTGGACAGACTAGATGTCGTTTGACATGCAATGTGAGCAGGGTCCAGGTGACTCACCTGAGTGACCAACATTCCTGCTCAAAGATGATCAGGTGGATTCCAAGTATGTCGGAAATTTTGTTTGGCTATCTTACAGTGTGAGCAGTTTTAAGGTTCAATTTCCCACATAGCTGCTGTCAAAATATATAGATCAGAGTGACCATCCACAACATTAATTGTTGGGGTATAAACTGCAGTAATGTAAAAGAAAAGAATAGAAACACGATGATCTGCCTCTTCCAGTGGTATTATTCTTTACCCCCTTCCTGCTCTCTATTCATGACAGACACACAAAAAATAATGCTATGTTTCTCTCTTTTCTGTAAACACTGAGCACACAGTCCAGAATAAAAGTTCACTGTGCAAACCCGACCAAGAGCTTGGTGTTGATGGTCACTGTGAGGTCCTCATCACAGCCAACTGTCTGACGCCGTAAAGTGTGGGTACAGATGTCACAGCTCCTGCGAATTAAGTGTATTACTGACGCGTGCCACAAAAAATTGTAAAGACGTCCATGTTTCACCAACAGCTGAAACATGGACTCACATTAGTGCATAACAGGTGTGTTTTCAGAAGCCAAGATCTTACACCACGCACCGTGTCTGCATGTTTTCGCTCTCACATGACAAGTCACAAAACACACTGCCACACATATGCCACATGTGACACTCTAGTGATAGCAGCAGTAATGACAAATGTAGTAAAGTATCAGCCACAGCAGCAGTTTTAAACCAAAGTGGTTGTAAGTATGTAAGTACAGCCCTCACATAAATCAATGCAACAAGAAATACAACTATTACCATAAAATATGGAACTAAGGGTGTGTACAAGCTGAAAGATATTTAGATATTTAGTGAGCTGCAAAAAAAAAAAAAAAAAAAAAAAAAAAAAGGCAGAACGCCACAAACTTGCTTCAGAGGACACAAACTTCAAGTTTGTTCTCTGAACAAGTCATCTGTTTTATCTGTCAGATCTATAGTAGTAGACCTAGTATACTGTCAACACCTCTTAATAGTACTGTAGTAGTCACCCATAATAAATACACATGCATATTTCACAGTGATAAAATTGCATTACTTTCCAAGGTATTTCGTCAGTGCATGAGACAAACTACACTGCTCAAGAAAATAAAGGGAACACATAATCATTCCAATTTAAGTCCAAGCCCATCACACTTCTGGGATATCAACCTGTCCTGCTGTTGTGCAACTGGAACAGACAACAGGTGGAAATCAGAGGCAATTATCAGGACAACCCCTATAAAGGAATAGTTCTGCAGGTGGTGGCCACAGACCATTTCCCTGTCCTCATCCTTTCTGGCTTATTTTTGGTCACATTTTGCCAGTGCCCTCACCACTAGAGGTAGGTGTCTGCAACCCACAGAAGTTGCTCAGGGAGTGCAGCTCATCCAGGATGGCACATACACAGCACTGTGGAAAGACGTTTTGCTGTGTCTCCTAGCAGAATGTCAAGAGCATGGAGGAGACACCAGGAGACAGGCCTGTACACCAGGAGACATGGAGGGGGGCTGTAGGAGGACAACAACCCAGCAGCAGGACCGATATCTGCTCCTTTGTGCAAGGAAGAACAGGAGAAGCACTGCAACAATATGCAGGCTGATTGGCATTTGCCAGAGAGCACCAGGATTGGTAGAATCGCCACTGGCACCCTGTGCTCTTCACGGATGGGAGCAGGTTCACAATGACCATGTGACAGACGTGACAGAGTCTGGAGACGCTGTGGAGAACTGGTTTGGCTAGTCGGCTGTGATGGTCTGGGGAGGCATTTCCTTGAAGGGCTGCACAGACCTCTATGTGCTAGCCAGAGGTGCCCTGACTGCCATTAGGTACCATTATGAGACCCTCAGACCCCTTGTAAGACCATATGCTGGTGCAGTGGGCCCTGGGTTCCTTCTGATGCATGACAATGCTAGGCTCCATGTGGCTGGAGTGTGTCAGCAGTTCCTGCATGATGAAGGCATTGATGCTATGGACTGACCTGCCTGTTCCCCAGACCTGAATCCAACCTCTGGGACATCATGTCTCATTCCATCCACCGCACCACAGACTGTCCAGGAGTTGACTGATGCCCTGATCCAGGTCTGGGAGGAGATCCTTCAGAACATCAGTCGTCTCATCAGGAGCATGCCCATATGTTTTAGGGAGTGCATACAGACACATGGAGGCCACACACACTACTGAGCCTCATTTTGAATTGTCTTGAAGTATTTCCACAGATCTAGGTTGTAGATCTAGGATGTGTTGTGTTGTGTAAAGTATTCCCTTTATTTTCTTGAGCAGTGTATTGACACGCTATAATTTCAGTATGGCTACAATTTTCAAATTGTGACTGCACTGCACAGGTGATGAACAATGTCAGTGGATGCAAATCACTAGAGTAATACAAAATTATGAGAGCACTAAATGACAGGACTGTAGCTGAAGTAACAGTAGCACCAACATTACTACAGGTGTTATTAATGTTTGTAGCAGTAGAGCAAAAGTGTGTGTGGGTTTGTGCATGTCAGGGAGGGAAAGATGGGTGGTTGATGGAGAATAAGAGCACCTGTACTGATTCACACAAGTATAGATATGCTCAAAAATGAGAGAAGTAAAAATCTATACCAAGTTTTACATATGACAACATGAGGTAAGAAAAACAGTGCTGACAACTGCTATTAATGATAAATTGTGAACTACTTTGGTATACTGTCGGCAACGGTTTCCAAAGAAAACAAAAAGAACTGGACCTGCACCGTTATAAGATGTGGGAGATTAATGTTAGGAATTTATCCTGAAAGTTGAACCAAGTGTCAAGTTAGACGCTTGAGCCACAGAACATGTTGTGGACATTCTGATTATAAACTCTGTAAAACTGCCCTGCGTTGCTGCTTTGTTCAAACACAAAAAGCTGTGGAATTTATTTTAAAGGTATAGAAAAACTGACTGAAGGAATCCATGGACATCTCAGTTTGTGGGGATGACGGAGCATCTCTGCTACAGCTCCTGTGTGACTGCAGTTCATGACACTCGTGCATGAACTCCTGGTCAAAGAAAGGCTATCAAGAGAAACAGCTACAACATTAAAAAAGAGCTAATAAAGTTTTTAGTAGATGAAGCCATCAGCACAGCTGTTCACACAAACATAATAATGTTATTCAGCCCTGGAAATCTACTGACAGTATACTAAATACACTAATTCAGTCATCTTAAATTAAAGAACACATATGCACATGTGGATATGTGATACGTGTGTATGTGTGTGCCTGTGTGTGTCAAGGACATTTGGTTGTGTGCGTGTTCTCTGTGTGAAGATGTGCACTCCTCCATGTCGTGTGTCGGCATGTGAGTGTTTATACGTTTCGACACTCTGGCCTTTGGAGCTGAAACATGAACCAAGAGGGCAGAGTGTACATCAGTACACAGCAATCACAGGAGCCAACTTCCCATAAGACTTGTCTATGACCACATCAGGGTGGCCTTCAAAACATAAACACAGTTGATTTAAGCACAGATATAGACGTATAAAAAGGTGGATGAACTACATTTTACATTCGGCCTTTAGACATTTGGCTGGCAATCTTATCCGGAGTGACATTTGTTTTGAATTTCTCTCAGTGATCACCAGAAGGCAAAAACCCATCATGCTTTCGTGTACTTTTTTTTATTTGAACTACACTACTTTGCACTCCAATGGGTCTAAATGGTGACAGGAAACAACTGTTTCCACATTTGTGTTTTAAAGCACTTTACTCTTAAAATATACCTTGCGATCAAAGAAAAATGTACAGTGTTGTGCAAAAATCTAAATATTAGTTGATTTTTTTAGACTGTAGATTTCAC